>JANSLP010000215.1:0-56435 GCA_029298735.1 Ophiostoma sp. CBS 140.51
CNTCGGTCTCGTGGTCGTGTGCGCAGTGTGGTGGCGACAGGCGGGCGCAATTGGGGTTGGGCGGCGGGGAGTTGGGAGTTCCTTGAATAGATTCTATCTAGATGCGTCGCTATTTTAAATTTTGATTAAATTCCGGGGACATGTCCTGGTATTGTATGATGTTTTTTTTTTTTTTTTTTGCATTTCTTTCTTCCCCTGTTTGCCCGAGTCTCACATTGCAATCATGCCCATGCTCATCTCAGACCGGGCACTCACGACAAGCGCACCGCCCGTCTGGAGCAGCTGCTCAAACACGCCGCGGCGGAAAGGCGGCAAAAAGTGAGCATAGCTCTTCATAATCTCGGCAATCAGCACAAGACCGTTTTCGCGGTCTATACGGGCCATGCTCGCGACTTGGGCGGGGTCGACCTGCTGGGGCTCCAGACCGAGGCCATCGATATTGGCACCTCCAGACGATGAGGGCGTCTCTGCAATAATGTTGTCGGCCCCCTCGTCGGGCTTGCCGCCCTGTTCCGAGGCTGAAGGCAAAGAAACCGGTGCGCCAGTAGAGTCTGTCATGGTCAGGAGCTCGTCGTCCGACAGTAGCGAAGCACCACCGGGCAGGCGGTGGCCCTCCACCAAGTCACGGCCTGACACGGCCTCCACGAGCGCTCGGCAAGCCTCAAAGGGTTGCAGTGCACGCATGACCAGGTGGGCGCCATCGGTGGACCGACTGAGGACGGCAGACACAAACCAGGTCTCAGACCGCAGGACGGGGAAGCGCGTCTGCGTCACGAGATAGGTGAGGCAGTCGGACATGTCCATGTGGGCGGCATAGAAGCGGGCGCGCCGTAAGAGGGCCGAACTGTCGGGAAGGGCCGCTGCGTCTGGCACAACCGTGTCGTCCTTGTCATTTGATGTGGAAGTGGGGACGCTAGGTGGGTTCGGCGACGGCTCAGAGGACGAGAACCCGCTGTTGTTGGTCTGGATGGAGCCGGTGTAGGGCGATGTCTCATCGCTGGGCTCCCAGTCCTCGGGCAGGACATCTTCTGAATCCGAAGAGGTGTGCAGAACTCGGCATACGGCGGCAATGGCACGAGCTGCCTCCGTCTTTGTGTTCTCGGCCTCTGTCCGCTTAAAGAGCGAGATAAGCACGTGCAGGTTGCTCCGGTCATGGGCCGGTGAAGCCGGGTCGGAGGAGAGCGGTGCGCAGATGCGCCGAACATTGGCGGGGCACGATGTGATGAGCAAGCGTGTCAAGGATACGGCGGCAAACTGGACCTGTGGCTGATTGTCTGTGCTATTCCATAGCCGAGGGAGGATATTGGCAGGTGGGTCGAGAAGAGTGCCCAGGATGGGCTTGTTGACGATAGGGATAGCGAGGTTTTTGAGGTAAGAGAGAACAGCGTACACGAGCTGGGAGCTGGGAGAGATGCCTTCGGTGGCAGCGTCGGGCGAGAGGTCGAGGAGGCTGGCGTAGGGTGTCGAGAGGAACTGGATCAGGGGGAGATGGATCTTGACCTCATGGACAAAGTAGGTGCTGGACTGGTCGGATCGTGCCAAGTTGCCGAGTGCAATGCAGCCTGCCGTCTTCAGATGGACGTTCGTGTAGGTGTTGGAGACCCACGACTGCAGCATCTGAACAGGGATCGAGTTTAGAGAGTAGTGGGCCTCAAACGACGGCAGAGCCACGACGTCGGCAATGACGTGCATGAAGCGGTTGCCGAGAGCCTTGTAGTCGGCGGCGTCTTCTGGGTCCATCTGGGCGACATCGTACTTGGTGTATGAGTCGGAGAAGGCTGTCAGAAGCGCCTGCACGCTGTTTTGGCGGATAAGGCCCTCCTGGAATGGTTCATAAGTGAGATATGCCAGAGCGACAGACACAAGGACGCTAAACTCTTCAATGTCGAGGGCATTCTCTGGGCTCGTTGCAAGCTGGAGGAGGTACGCTGGTGTCGCGGGGTCTGCCACCGATACCTCAAGTTCATTGGCAATGAGCAGACCAAGAAGCTTGCAAATGATATTCAAAAATGCTCGGCACTGGACCAAGCGCGGCCCTGACACAATGGAGATCAGGCCGCGGCTGAGATTCGCATTGATTGCCTGCAGCTGGGCGGGTTCTGCGTGGGTTATTAGCAAGGGCAAAGCGCTGGGGGCGAGATAAATGAATGCGAGTGCCGCAGGGCTTGGAAAGCATACCGTAGTCAACGCAAATGTTGTAGAGCACCGGGATGACAAAGGCCAGGATCGAGTCGTCGCCTAGTAGGGACACAATGCGGCCGAGCTGGTTGCCGACCACGACGCGAGCGCGATTCTCATCTAGTATCGTTAGTAACCAGAACGTATAGACCGTATTTTCGCCTTGTACAAGTTGACTCACCCTCATCTGCGCATGAGTTGCCGATAAGGCGTAGGGTATGGATCTTTAGCGATTGTCTCAGACCGTCGACGGACAAGATGCCGAGAAAGAATTCGAGCAGGCCGGACTCGCCTATTGGTATACGCCACGAGGCTGCGATGTGTTAGTATGAGTAGTCGTGCTCACGCGACAAAGCGCAAGAGTGTATGAGAGAAGGCGGGGCTCACCATCTCGGCTGCCGTCACCGAGAATCTCGGCGGCCAGGTCCATGCTCGGAGACCCGGCGATCCAGTATTGCTGCACAGCAAGGAGCACCTGCTGCAGGCTGGCGACGCGCTGCGCCTTTTCGGCAGCGGTCAGCTCGCCGGTGCCGCCCGGAGACATGGAGGAGGCGCCATTCTGACCGGAGAAGCCGGAGGCCGGACCTGCTCTTTCGAACAGAAGCTGGATATCGGCCGGCCGCATTGTGTGAGTTTGAGAAGGTGAGGAAGGAGGGGGTTGGGAGGATATCGGTGGAGAGGCGGGGCGTTTCGGGACCGAGCGCGGGATCCCAGCCAGGCGGGTAGAGGCGAAAGTCGGAAACGAAAGCCGGGGAGATCAAGAAGAGGGTCGTCGAAGGACAGGGCCAGGGACAGAAACTCAGGCGTTGAGACAGAGGCGTGCGCTTCGAGAGAGCGTGCGGTCGAGCATTGGATGAGCTCGGGGCTTGAAGGGGGCCGTAGCGGAAGACGCTGGGCGGGAGGACGGCCGGTTGTAGGCGGAAGAGCGCAGGCGACAAAAAAGGAGGGGAAACGAGGAAAGCGAGGGGGGAGGTCGACGCAGAAGACGCAGTGAAGCAAAATGCGCAAAGACGAAGCAGCGGAGAGACGAGTAAACGGCGACGTTTCGTCGGTGTCCTAGGAAGTTATGGAAGCTGGAGGGGGGGGGGGGGGAGAAAAAGGTTGACAGCCGCACTGACGGGGTGCGGACAAGCCGTTGTAACCTGTTTAGGATGGATAGGACTTGTGTGCGAGAGCCGGCGACTTTTTAGTTGGGTGCGGGCAATTACAATTGGTTTGCGGGCGGTCGGCCGCTTGTGTGGACGCCCTGAATTGACAGTTTCGTGGTTCGCCGCCGTGGCGTGTTAGGCGTTTGGTCGTGGGATTTTTGTTGAAGGATGGTGATCCAAAAAAACAGGAGAATAGGAGGTGGGATATTTGGGATAAGGTGATAAGTATGTCCCCAAAAACAATAGAAAGAGAAAGAGCGCATACAACGATCCCGGGTGACTCTTTCCCTGCACCTCGTACGTTGTTTTCGTTCTTGATGAGCTCGAAATTGGGGTTGTTTCCTTTCACAGCGTCAAACAGCAAAGCAGGGAAAGATCGTTCCGTTACAGCACTTGCGGTGCGCGGAATTAGTCACTTTGGGGGCCAGACAACCAATGAAACTTGCTGGGGGAAGCTCCCAAAAGTGTGCAAAGATGGTGGGGGAGGGATATTGTTGCCTTTGCTCCTTCCCCCAGCGCTCACTGGGCTGACACTTGTGAACCTGCCTGTCTCATCACATCTCTTCCCACCCGAGGGAAGGAGCGAAGGAGACAAGCCAAAAGTGCGAGTTCCAATCATGAACTCGGGCTTTAGGAAAGCCCATTCGCTTGAACAGGTTCGCCCGAGCAAGAACCTTTTGCGCGCTGAAAAAGAGGGAAAGGGTGGTTTGAGTCGGGTAAGCTTTCGTTTAATCCCCGCTGTCCGTGTTTTTGCTGCAACTGCAACTGCCATATTAAATGGGTGAATAGACGAGACAAGTGGAATGTTGAGGAAGGGTAATCGAAGACGGAAAAGACGTTAATTGGGCAAGGGCAAGCAGGTAGGTAGTCGGCACACCGGGAAAGAGCAATTGCCCGGTCTTGCCTGGAGAGACCTGGAGAGATGGAAGATAAGCAGGTGCAAAAAGGCAGTAAATAAGGAAAAGGAAAGGTACAATCAGCGGGATTGGGGCGAATCCCGTTGGGATTCAGCCAAGGGAAACAAAACAAACCGATTATAGGAAGAGGAAAGAGCAATGCGGGCATAACTTCCAGAGAAAGAAAACAAAAAGAGAAGAAGTTTTCCCTCTCCTTTTATGGAAAATCCCCGTAGCTGAGACCGGAGACAAAATCCAAAATAGATCAGACGAAAGTTTGAAAGTGGGCGGAACCAGCACGACACGGCAGGTGCCGGTCGGTGGTCGGTGCTCGCCCTCAACTTGTTGCCGACCGCAACTCCCCTTTTTGGTGTGGAAAACTGGCGACCAGGGAGAGGGGAAAACAATGGAGAGAAATACCCTGCACACCACAAATAAAAATACTGCTTTAAGACGGGCATTTTCAAAACGTTGCATTACTACACGTGATTGCTCCTAAATGCAGTTTTGACCGTCATTTCAGGCGGTTTTGTGTCATGAAGTTGACCTTGGTTGAGGATGGTCAGGACGTGGTTTAAAGTGATGTAAAGGCGAAGTGATTTAATATTTTGTGTAGCAAGAGCCTATGGGTTTCAACTGATTGTAAGGGTTTGCTAATACGTATGAGTCTCAAAATGGATTCAGAAAATTATTGCGTCGCGATATCGCATCATTATCGCCACGATGTTAGATCGAGTCCAATGTAAGTGACCACGTGACTGCAATGGCCTCTTTACATGATGATAGTAAAGGGAGCCTGCGTCGGAACAGTCCTTTCAAATATTTGCTCCTACGTGTTCCTACATACTTTTGCTTTCGTATTGGTGACGAAGTCTCAGTGCGCAGTTGAATAACTCGACTCCGATTGGAATATCGGAGAGTCTGTCCGGCGGCGTGGTGCTACATCGAGAGTGAAGGAGCTATTTACGTTGTTTCTCCAGGTTTGAACGAGCATGTTTGTGGCACAGGCACAGGTCCGACTCCAACTTTGCAATTCTGGTGGAGTTGTGAGGGAGGAGACCAACTTTACCCGGTCCACGTAAACAGGCTGAACAGAGCAAATATCAGGTCGAACAGGGCTCGTACATTGTGTGAATTGAATCCACATATCTAGCAAACGTCTACTAGCAAGCTTAATTGATGGATTGTGACGTGGTGGTGGCATGCTTTGATATTTGGCCGCAACTTTTACTGCATCTGGATTTTGGTGTGGATGCATGGGTGTGATGAGCTTGTTTTCAAAATGCATGGGTTGCACTGGTCTCATGGGAGTAAATCATATAAAAGAGCACTGACAGTCGTGCTATTGTCCTAATCATGAGGTGCAAGCTAAAGATCAAGCATCCATCTTCAGACATTTGAACGGAGTCAAAATGATGCTTCTTAGAACCGCAACATCGTTGGCCTTTCTCATAACCACGGCATGGTAGGTTTGAGTGTGTCAAAGTATCACTTTTGAATATGATAAAGCTGACTCGCAAACAGGGCCCTGCAAGAAAGTGGCCAGACCGCCTCGCTCTGCCCTACATGCTACACGCACACCATCATTGCCCGGCCGCCTGAAAAGACTTGTCCGCCGTTGCCCATCCACCCTATTCCAGGTCCGGCATGCGGCAATGTTTGTGTGAGAGAGGTGGCAGATCATGATGCCGAATCTGCTGCCATGGCCGCTATTGTCCCACCGGTGACCATTCCTCGGGCTACGACAGTGACGGTCGGGACTGTCACAGCCACAATTCCCGGCCGCAACCCGGTGTGCCCCACTACTGCTACTGTCACAGTGACCCGTGCCCGGCCTGGACCGACACCAGACTTGATCTGCCCTCTCGCTCACCTGCCGGACTGCGCATGCGACGCGGCGACACGGACGACATTGACGGTGGTGGGGTTGTACACGGTCTCCGAGACAGCTACGGTATTCACCACGGGAACACCGTTGACATGTGCTTTTCTGCCGACGACGACGCAACGTTCACAAGAGCCGTCTGCATCGGCTTCATCTGCATGCACATCATATTCCACTCAGTGGGAGAGTGTGTTGTGTCTAGATGGAAAGGGAGCCAACACTGCGGCATCACCGCAGATCACCGAGGCGCTGATTCCTGATACCGTGGTAAAAGGCGTCCCGATTTCTCTCCTCTACACGCGTGACTGCACGGTTCACGTTGTTGACCGATCTGCCCAGTGTCCAGAGCGCGGTGTGTGAGGAAGGCTATACAATATTTTGAAAAGAAAGAGCAAATTCATGTCACAGTCACATTATGCAAGAAAGTGGTACTCAAAGTATGGATCCAAAGTTTGATTGTTTCATTTCAAAAATATAAAAAACAGGGCGCCGCGCATAAAAACAAACAAATCTCCAATAAATGTACATGATGTGCGTTAAACATAAGAAAAAAAAATAGAAAAAACGAGGCAAAGTGGTAGAAAAGGTTAAGGGTGTTGTTGGCCAAACAAAGGAGAGTCAAGAAGATAAAAAGTGAGTAAAGTGGTGAGTGGAAAAAAGAAGAAGAATACCACCACCCGTTCGTGTTTCAATTCAGGGGTTTGGTGGGCAATGTTTACTGCTCACGGAACGAGCCAACACCGAGGAAGCGGCTGTTGGGCACACGCTTGCGCAGACCCGAGTCGTCCTGCTTGTTGGGGTCCTGGGACGGATAGTAGCTGTTCCAGGCGGCGCACTGGGTGTCAAAGGCAGACTTGTCGGCAGCCGAGACACCAGCCTTGAAGTCGGCCGGGCGCTCAACAAAGCTGACGGCCAGACCACCCGACACGTGCCAGGCAATGTGGCAGTGAAACAGCCAGGTGCCCGGGTTGTCGGCGCGGTAGGCAATGGCGACCCAGCCGAGGGGCGGGAGCATAGTGACGTCACGGCGGACTGGGTTGTTACCGTTGAAGGAGGCGACGTCTGAGGCTTTAAAGGCAGATGGGTTGTTGAAATCGGCGCGGCCAAGGACGAGGAAATCGTGGCCGTGGAGGTGCATGGGGTGGGCAATGCCAATGGTGGGGTCGTTCTCAATGACCCAGAAGATCCACTGGTTGGTCTTGTTGACGACGACGGTGTTGTCGCTAGGTGGGAAATCGGTCTGGCCGTTCATGAGGTACTGGTCAACGGGCTGCTCCCAGTCGACAATCATCTGCGAGCCGTTGACCTTCCAGGTGAAAAGCTGTGCCGGGTTGGTCAGGTCGAGGGTGACATTGAGCTCGTTGCTGGAGTCGGCGACAAAGCCCGAGGTGGAAATGGTGCGCTGGACGACGGGGGTCAGGTTGCTGAGATCGGCGCAGGTAGTGACGGTAGCGACCGAGCCCGGGTTGGTTGGCAGGCCGCCAGGGGCACCGGCGTAGTGGAAGACGGCAGCCGGGTGGGTGTTGACAGAGCTACCGCACTGGGCGTTGGTGACAAAGGTGGCGTTGAACCAGTAGTTGCCCGAGGCCTGGCTGGCGTCAATTGTGACATCGTAGCGCTGACCGACACCGACAAAGAGCTCGTTGACGGTCTGGGCGTTGACAGGCACAAGATCAGCAGCAATGATCGTCATGGTGTGGTTGGCGAGTGAGAAGACAAAGTGGTTCTCGACGGAGATGTTGATGATGCGGAGACGGTGGCGCTTGCCGGGCGTCAGGGTGATGTTGGCGTAGCTGCCCTTGCCGGTCAGGGGGCTGATGTTGCTGCCGTTGAAGAGGACGTTGTCACTGGGTGGCGGGCCGTTGTTCTTGGTGTAGTTGACGAGGTAGTCGGCCGAGTGGTAGTAGTAATCTGTGACGGGGAAGACACCAAGATCAACGTCGTACGGCAGCGAGGCCGGGCCGTTGATCTGGATGCTGCCGACAACACCGTTGCCGTACTGAGCCGAGAAGTGCGAGTGGTACCAAGAGGTGCCGTACTGTGTAGCCAGGAAAGTGTAGACGCGAGAGTGGTTGGGCGGGATGGGGCACTCAGTGATGCCGTTGACACCATCCTGTAGATTGTTGTTGAGCTGACGCATACCGTGCCAGTGCATGGAGGTACTATTTTGTTAGATGTGGCCTTGGACATGAGAAGAAAAACAAATATCAATAAAGGAGACTGACCCATTGGTCTTGAGCTTGTTGACAACCGTGATGGAGAGCGTGTCACCCCAGTCGGCGGTGATAACGGGGCCAGGGAGTGTGCCTGGTGGTTGTTAGTCGACGTTGACACTAATTAGGGGTTGTTTATATTGGCTGGAAAGATGCATACCGTTGATCAGCATGACCAAATCCTTGACCTGGCCATCGGGGCCGAGCCAGTTGGTCTCCTCAGTCACAACGAGAGTGTACTAGATGTGTTAGTTGAGATATCAAAAAAAGAAAAAAAAGAAAAATGTACTAGGAAATGTGTGGGCATACGTGACGAGTAACACCAGTGGTCGGCGTGCTGACTTCGTAGTCGGTGCTGATGTCGAAGCCCGTCGTCCAGCAAGCACGGTTCGACGCCGTGTTGCAGGTGGACGCACGCGACACAAGGTCGGCGGCAGCATAGTCGGGCTGGCCACTGGGCGCAGCCTGGGCCAAGAAGACCGAACCAAGCAGGCTCGGCACAACGGCCAGAGCAGAAAAGAAAGAACGCATAGTGGCGGTGGTTGTGAATCAAGAAGATGGTGAAGATGGAATAATGTAAAGTAACGAGTGTAAGAATAAACGAAAGACAACAAGGCCGGTCGTGCTGGGCCTTGAGGAAGAAGAAGAGTTTGTCGAAGATTGGCGAAGAGGTGAGCGTGATGATCCAAAAGTAAAGACAATGTGGAAAAGAACGAGTGGATGGGCTCGTATTATATACTCGGGACGAGCTTTGCAGAAGACGATCAGAGGACGAGGAGATCAATGAATGGAGGACGAAATAGCTGGGAAGATGGAAAGACGGAAAGATGGGAAGCTGAGGTGCACTCCATGCAAACATGCATCACACACATGGAGACATGCACACATGCAGACCTTGCTGCAGAGAGGCAGTGATGCTATCCAGACATAGGAATAAGAGAGACGACAAGGTGGACAATGTGTGGACATGGGTACGCCAGGTAAAAAAAACCAGAGTCCAAGAGTCAGGCCAGCCCATCCCGCACCCCCCTCCCTCGTCCCCACATGGTACCCTTTGCCCACCTGCATGCGGCTTGCATCCAGGTATCTGACCGCATCTCCATCTCACGTGGTAGGATGGAGATGGGAGGCTATGGTAGTAGGCGGGTGGACTTGACTGTTTTCTTTTTCTTTTTTCTTTTCTTTCCTTTTTCTGGTATTTCTTTTGTGCTTTCTTTTTCGTCAGTGTCTTCTTTTCTCGGGCCCTCCCCCTCGATACCACCACATGCAGGGTCGGAAATTGCTTTGGGGTTGTGCCTCATCCTTTGTACGTTCTCGTTCTCTGGGTCCCTTTGTGATATCTCTGGTTTTTGACATCAAGGTTGCAATGTGCCTAGAAAAAGACTCTTTGAGTTGCCTTTTTAGGTAATCTGCTTCTCTGCCTCTTTGAAAGCCTCGTCATCAACAATCGTCACCACAAGCAAAGACTTCATTTACCAGGACAAATGTCTCCGGGACTGTTACGAGGCAGCCATCCAGCCGGCCTGCATCCACTCGGTCTGTACTTTGGAGATATCAACAAATATGTGCGTGTGGGGTACAATACAAACAGTACAAAGTGGACGAACGCCAAGAGGGTGTATCATAGAGAGAGGGGCAAACTTGTGCCCTATGGGTGAGATGAACAAGGAGAAGGACGGGAACAACAGACACAAGAACGGATGAGGTCGGCGAATGTGACGTCTTCGAGCTTGCCCAAAGAGACGAAAATAGACGAATAAACGAAAAATACTCAAGCTGGTGACATGAAAGTATGGTAGGCCAGGCACCAAACCGAGAATCCGAGAGGCAGTCATGAGAAAGTTGGTGGTCAGATGATGAGCAAATGAGGACAAAGGGGCAAAAAGGGCATCAACAGGCTGACGAGAAAACAAAATGGCTTTTCTCTTGGATAGGAATCAGACACTGCCATCATGACATGGAAGATAGACATGGAACGGATGAGTCGGAGGCGGCACGGTCGGGCATCGAAGTGCAAATCGGGAAACTGGCAAGAGAAAAGATGCCTTGCCCTCTTTGTTTTATTCAATCTCTTACGTTTTGACCCTTGATATCAGACTCTCAAAATGGGCGAGGGAAATGAAGAAGGGGAAGGACAAGAAAATCGATGATGCAAGAAAATGCAAGAAATCAATAGTTTGAGAGTTTCAAGACGGGATGGCAACGAGAATTGAACGAAAACGGAAAGAATGAGGGGGGCATCGTGATCTGAATGACGAGAAAGGCCGCAAAAGACGGGAGACGGGGAACGGGTGTCGGAATCGTTGTCCATGTTGCCGGAGAGAGGTTTCCTGTTGGGGTCGAAAAAGAGTCAAGAAAAGACGCCTTAACCGCCGGCGTTCCTGGTCTGTTTTTGGCCCCCTCCTCCGTGTTTGCAGCTCTGGTCTTTTCCTGTCCCTGTCTGTAGCGTACCTGTCCTGCACATGTCGTGATCGCACCCAAAGGACCGCACCGAGAGGCTTCAGCTCCGGCCGCTCCCTTCTTTTCCCCCTTCTTTTTTAGTGAGGTGCACAAACCAGGGGTATGATGTGGAGATTGAATGTCATGGCGAGAGAGAAGAGCGGCTCGGTGGTGCACAAACGGGGTAGACGAGATGCGGGAGGTCAAGAATCCAGGCAGGCAAGGCAGGCATACAGGGTCGACGAGGAGAACGATGCATAGAACGCAAAGAGAAAGATGGGATGGAGGGGCTGCTGAGGTCCGAGAACCAGAGACAAAGGAACGTACATGTAGCAAAGTAACGATGCAAAAGAGAAGAGGACACAAAATGGAGACAAGAGACGGCCAAGGCAAGGTGCGGTTCGGGATGGGGCTACCCAGGGACCAGGAGCGCCGAGAAAGTGACAAGGGAAGAGGAGCAAAAGGGAGGGGCGGGACGTTGAAGTTGAAGTGCAGTTGAGGTTGAGGTAGTAGAAAAGATAGGAATGGAGGGGTGTGGGAGATACAAGTCGGGACAAGAAAGGTACAGGGCATGTATAAAACGAGGTATTAAGACAAGCTGAAAGAATCAAGGGCAAAAAAGGAGAACAAGGTAAGAATAAGTTGAAAATTAAGAATAAAAGATGGGGATGGGAAACAAAATTAGAATATGATAATAAGAGTTAAGAATAAGAGAAGCACAGGAAAATCATAACACCGCGTATTATTGATGTGTGTTGTGCAAACTAATATACAAATAACACAAACACAAACAATCCTGGTAATCACACTGTAAATGGCCAAAACTGCCTAACCCGGAAAAGAAAGCGTGGCTTACACGTCATAGGGTGGATTTGGTTGACAGCAAAGCAGAACGAGAAAGAGAACGAAATTATGGGGCCAAGATGCAAGATGCACAAGGGCACTCAGATCCCTCACACGCTCTCTGTATTTTGTCTGCATGTACTTCTTAAGCCTTTTTCTTGACATCGTGCTTGACATCGTGGCTTTCTTCCCAGACAAATTGGTTGGACGGGCAGGAAGATGAAAGGGACAAGGCATGGGAGAGTGTAAATGCGCCATCTTTTTTGGGCTTGTGTGTGTGCATTTGTGTATGTGAATCCCCAAACCCAAAGTGGACGAGAACGAACGGGAGAGTACGGGACAAATAGACGAGAACTGCAAGGGAAAAGGGACAAAAAGGAGGGGAGAGCGAGGAAAGAAGGGAACACAGACAATGGTCAAGAGGAAGAGATGGTGGCCAACCATGGAAACCGGGTCTGAGGCTGACGGTCGGTGAGAGCGACCGAGCAGACCGGGTGGGCAGAAAAGACACAGACGATGAAGAGAAACAATGTGTAAAGAGTAAAACTGGACAATGCAAGTAAGAAAATCACGATGTAAGTGGGAAATTGGCCGGTGCGCCTTGTCGATAGTGAGAGACGCGGCCGCTGCATGACATGATCTGAGGCAGGCAGCAAGCACAGACAGAAAAGAAAAAAGAAAGAAAGAAAAAATTAAAGGGCACAGCATCCAGTACCGAACATACCTTGGCTGCTGCGGATCACAGAGGAAAATCCTTTCCTCATAATTTCAAAGGACCTCGTATGCGTAGGGCAGGAAACATGGCAAACTGACAGGACTTGTGCGGCAGAAGCATCAGAAAAACGAAGACAACACGAGACGTCCACGTACAGAAGCCAACTCCATTGGAAGAAACTCTCCGGGGAAGTGAGTCGAGCTGGCCTGGTAAAAGAAGGCACTGTCTGTTGTTTCTGCGGCCCAGCAAAGACTTGCCGCGCGCGGCGCCGAATGTGTGCGCTCGTATGGAAAGGGAAAGAGAGGAAAGGAAAGGGAAGAAAAAGGCCGCTCCCGTATTCCACAGCCCAGGTCTGTCCATATTCGTAGATTGTTGTGAGAACCCCTTCTGCTTTCCCGGTTCTTGGTTCTCTTAGTTCCTCGCCGCCTTGCGGTGATCGCTCCAACCTCATCTATTAGAGTTTTGTCGAGGGTCATGGAAAATAAATTGACTTGCAGAAAATAGATTAAACAAGTCGTAAGGGAGCTTCCGAGCGCCCCGGTTCAATGGGTCATCAGGATCGCTAAGCCCAGGAGAAGGGAAAGTTTGTGGTGTTTCTGCCTATGTAGGTTACACGATTCTTGAGTCGCAAGATACATTCATTTCCTCCAGTTGTGCGTGGTAGATGGACGCCTCGATTGCGGCACAGATGTCTTGTTTACTTGCATGTACAAGTATCGCATGACTTTTGACGGTTCTGCAGAGACAGTCCAAGTGAAGCCTGGGCCGCGGAAGAGTACCGTGGTTCGTGGTGTGGCGCTTCTTGCAAATCATATGGCCAGGGCGCAAACCGTTCCTTTGCTGCCCCCTAAAAAGATAATGACAGTAAATGTTTGGAAGAGGGAGGGGTGAAGTAAGCAAGCTGTGCCGCAAGGCTGGCGAGTCAGGGCCTGCAAAATAGATTGCCCAGGACTCGGCCAAACCTATGGTCAGAACCCTCAGAGCCCTGGTCAGACGATGTCGGCGTGTACCCCAGAAGGTGACAAAATACATTTGTCGAAGCGCAGAGGAAGCAATGAGTAAACACGACAGCCAAGCTGAAGGACCACACGCCGATCGGAGCATGTCTCAGCTTGGATGCAGAAGCGGTGGGATAGCTGGGCTCGCTGTGCTGCGGCCAAGGACCCGATATGCACACCGCATGGAATTTATCGAGAAAAAGAGGATGCAGGAAAGCGAGGTGCGGCAAAAGTGATAGGAATCATGGTCTCGGATCTTTTTTAGTCGGCTTTCTTGTTCTTTTTTTCGTCTTGTCGTTTCTTTTTCTGCCAAGCGCTGCTTTTCCTCGGCGTTCAGTTTTTGTTCTCCGCTCTTAAGATCCCAGCCTCTTGTTTCGTTGCTGTGTTGTCATATTTCTGTCAAGATAAAAAAAGTAACAACACGGGACTAGGGCGAGCGGCAGCAGCCAACCAGAAGCCCGACTGAAGCGGTGACGGCAGAAAAGCACCGGTCCATGCACAACAGGACCTGGGCCAATCCACAATTCACACATAAACTCCATCTGCATGCTTGCAAGTCTTGCAGACGAGAGCCGCTGATAGTTGCTTGGTGTTGGATCGATCTGTCTGTTGTCTGTTGTCTGTTGTCTATCGGCTGTTGTGGCGGCTTTGCTATGTTCGTCTTAGCTCTGATGGCTGATGGCTGATGGCTCTTTTCTCACATCGACAAGCCAGACGTATGCGGCGACCTCGTACGGCGTTTAAAAGCCCCCTTTCCTGCTCTTATTCTCATTCTTATTTTTGCTGACTTGTTGCGGCTTGTCATCTGTCGTCTTTTCGTCTTTCAGAGTTCTAACTGGCCGGCCCTAGCCGTGTCCACCAGAAAAGCCAGGGTTGTGTTGTGCTGGCCAAAAACCCAGCCGCTGTGGAGGTGGCTTGCTCGTTTCGTCTTTTCATCTTTTATCTGCGGGAAGGGCCACTGCGCAGACAAGACACGGCTGGACAGCTGCAAGCTGCAAGGCCGTTCTTGGCACAGCCTGCCATGTAGCATGTTTTAAGATGGGCACAATGGCAAGAGGACAAGAGTAACCGCAAAAGGGAAGAGACGGGATATGCACTTAAGCCAACTCAAATGCAAGCACAACGCAGTCGAACGCAGGGCGTGCGGAGTTGCCTTTTTTTTCTTTTTGTTGGAGAGGGGACCACTTGTCACCTGTTGTCTCTCGGTTGTGAAATTTTGGAGGCGGGTAATTTTTGTTCTTTTTCTCCTCTTCCCGTTCTTCTTTTTCGTTTTTTGTGTTTTGTGATTTGTTCCTCTGTTCTCGTTTTCCGTTTCTCGCTTCTGTTTCCCTGCTTTTCAACCTGTGGAGGACCCTGCAACTCTTGTTGTGTCCACTGTAAGTGCTCCGTCAAAGTGCAAGTACGACTACTTTGCGTACGAATGTGCACCTTGGTCGTGTCCACAATGTCCGGCTTGTCAGTGGAATCCCGAGTTCCCAGTTCCCAAATTCCCAACACGAAGGGTTCCTAGTCGGAATAAGGGAATTTTGCATGCGACATTGCCGATCACAAGGCGAAATGGACGAAAGAAGGGTCGAAAGGTGATAGTGACTTGGAGTGATAGGCACGTAAGCACACTTCTCAAAGGTTGTTATTCGGCAAGAGACAACATGAAGTGTCGTAAAGCCGCAAAATAAGAAAGCAAAAACAAGGAACTTGCCCGCAAACCCAAATACGGGATGGGACCTGTCGTGTAAGCTTTGCCCGGTTCCGAAAAGAGGCTCTTGGGAGGTCATGCAGCGGAACCCAAGGCACCAGGGCACAGAAAGAATCGAAAAAGAAAGAAAAGTTATATTGCAGGGAGCTTGGCCAGCTCGAAACAGTTTGACAAATTGTTGCCAAAAGTGGCCGTGGTGCGTCCAGGGCTGGTTGTGATCGCGGGTGCAAGCATCAAGCAGCGAGCACAAAGCGTGCACAGCAGAAGTTCCTGCACGCAGAAATGGAATAACGAGGGACATCCCTGTTTTTGCTGGACGTTGTGGCCCATTGTCAACAGATGGATGGCTCAGACTGAGATGACTTTGTGGTCGGTGGCTTGCCGTGTCGCGCTCCCGTATTCTTGCATTTTGCTGCACTCCTTCATCCTCCTCTGCAAGGAACGGCACCGTCTGTGTGCACCTCGCCTAGATAGATGGGGTACGATGCGTGAGAAAGAAGATTGAAAAAAGAAGGGGAAGGGGGAGGCTTGACCTGAGCCAACTGGCAGACAACGAAAAACGCTGGCACCAAAGAGCCCCCTGTCTTACCACCCACCAAAATCGAGCAGAATCCTTCCATCGAGCTCCATCGTCCATCGAGCTCCATCGCCCATCGCCCATCGCCTCATCGCACTGATCTCTGCTACGTCGTCGTCTTCGCTGCTACTCCGTATATCTGACCATCTGCCACCACCCAGCCTGCGAGCACCCGGCAGAGGTGGACTGAGTGGAGCAGAACTAAAGCATGGCCAGGGCCAAAGGCCAAGCTCTAGCAGGTACAAGGATTGAGGGACAGCGACGATCCGGCTGTTGGCCGTTGGGCGATGGACCACTTACAGCCACGACGATCCTTGATCGGGTTGGCTGGCAGAGAGGTGAGGGAGGCTGCAAAACGAGAAAGCTGGGCGAGAAAAGAGGCCAGAAAGGAAACAAAGGGCGAGTGTCGTATTGGTAGAGGTTGACAGGTGTAATAATACCTCGTACAGGGCGAACAATAAAGTAAGAATTGAATGCGGCCAGCAAGAACGATCGAAAGAAGGCTGTGGTGGTCAGGAGCTCTGCTCGTACCTCGTAATGTTCAAGGACCTATGGCCCGCTCGTACTCCGTATTGTTTTATTCTTGGCCGCCTGCCGCACCGGTGGCAGCTTGGCAGCGCGAAAGACTTCGAGAAAGTCCTTGCAAGGTGTCTTGAAGCTTTGGTGCTAAAGACGGGATCGGAGCTGGTGGCCGCCTTGTTTTGCTGACCTCCATCTTCGTTTTTTGAGTTTGCCCCCTTTTCCCGTTTGTCTTTTGTGGGTGTTTCGCCAAGAGCGGTGTTCCATGGATGGGGATTGGTGTGCGAGGCACGAGAGGGGACGAGCAAGACTTTGGAAGCAACGGATAAGCTGGAGGGAGGCAGAAATAGAGTGAAAAGGGGGCGAAAACGTGGGGAACCAATACGGGATACGGGTTATCAAGGAATAGGAGTCAAAGGCCAAAGAAGGTTAAAAAAGGGACGAAACGAGAAACGACGAGGTTCACCAGCGCTAGGCAGTTGAGGCAGTCACGACTGGTGTAAGTCGCTCCTTCCGTCTTACACGAAGGAAGCATCGAACAGCAAGAGCAACCTCAACAGCGACTTCCGCACGTCGCCGACAGCGTTCCTTCTCCTCCTGCCTAAACTCTAAAAAGTGCCGTAATTGTGCCGATTGTCAGCTGTTTCGGCCGCATCGCTCTTGCCCTGACATTGTGGCGTTGTGTGGTTCCTTCCCATTGTTTTCTTACGATGCAGTCATTTCTTCCCCTGAATTCTCACATTTTTTTTTCATTAGAAAAGGCAGGTGCATTCATCTCGTCAGCAATTACAAAATACTGGCCCGTTGCTCTTTCCGCTTTGTGCATCCCAAGAAAAGGGAAAGGCCCAAGGCGCCTGCCGTGTGCCTCGCTTCGCTTCGGTTAGAGGCAAGTGCGTCGTGCATCGTGCACATGAGTGAGCCCTCCGTCCCTTGGTGGCGCATCTTTCGGGCCCGCCTTGACGAGCCTGAGAGCTTGCCTTCGGTCCCGAGCCGTGGTGATACTGGAGAGAAAGACCATAAACAAGAGGTATCGTGGTCGCGGCAGCGTCTAGGGCCAAGCGGAGAGCTGTAGGAAGGTCTAACTACAAAAAGGGGGACGCACAGCATGGCATGAAGCGACAGAACAACCACAAGAAAACGACAGGAAGGGGACAGGAAGACAACCACGAACACCTTTGCGCGCACAGACTGCGACGTTGGGGGCGGTTCCGATCGTGACAGCGTTGTGGAGGGTGTGAGTGGACGCTGGACAGGCCGTAGCAACAGCGGCTGGCTCCCTGTGGGCAGCGTTGCAGCACATGAACAGCATTGTTCCAGTGGCAGACAGACGGACAGGCCTTGGACCCAATTCAAGCGTGCAAGCGGAAAGAGCGGGGGTTGGAGGGTCGCATGGGCGGCAGGTGTAGCCAAAGATGGAAGTGTCGAAGTCTTCAGAAGAGGGTGAAAAGGGAACGGCAGAACTTGAAAGTCATTCTCCAATAAGGAAAGAGAGAAAGCACGTTGCATTTCATGACCATTTGCGAGGTCTCTGATTCACACAACTGAAGTTGAATGTGAGGGGCTTTAAGAGCCCTGAGGAGTTCCAACTGCAATGGAGCTCTCAACTCTTGACGCCCCACGATGCCCCAATGTTTCGTATGCCCCACGACAATACATCGTGAAGCCCGCTAGATAGGGACGCCAACGTAATCAAATTTTTCATTGAAATCCCCTCAAACAAGAGGAGCAATAGCTCAGGTGGGAGAGCGTCAGACTGAAGATCTGAAGGTCGTCGGTTCGATCCCGACTTGCTCCAAAGCATTTCTTTTTTGTAGATCTGGGGACGTTGGGTTGTCTAGGGGTTCATTCTTCAAGACAGTACATATATTTTTGAAAAAAAAAGAGAGCATCTTACACAGAACACGCACCGCTGTACACCGTTCACCCCGCGACAAACAGCAAAAAGAAAGCTTGGAGCAAGTCGGGATCGAACCGACGACCTTCAGATCTTCAGTCTGACGCTCTCCCACCTGAGCTATTGCTCCTATGATACTCCGTTTTGAGCGAAAAAAATCGAAGGAACTAGGGTAGATTACGGCCAGGTCGGCGTGGGGAAAGCCTCGTGGGGCGGATGGTGTATGTAAAATATTTCGCTTCTATGATTATGATGATTCGGGTGATTATTAGTTGTGCGTTGGCTGTTGTTGGGTTTCCTGGTCAAATCGTTCTTTGAATTTTGAAATTGAAGAGTAAATAATTTTGTTGATTTTGATTTGCCAATGCGGCTTTGCTACGGTCGCTTTCGCTGACATTCGACCTGCTATTGATTTGGGAGGCTCTACTGATAACCACTAACACCGTTGCAGTTGTACTGCCGGCTGTCAAGTTGTCAACTGAACTGAACGCTGGCCTGAACGGCAGATGGATGAATACTGATTGCAACGCCAAGGCTTTCTCTCTATATGTCGACTCCTAACAACACAATCTCCGGTAGTTTGACTGCTACATATATCAAAGATAATAGAACAGCCACGCGTCGTTTGTGGAAGTGATTGAAGAAAAAAAAATCAACACAAGCAAAAAGAAAATATATGCAATGCAATGCAATCACAGCGTAAATTGAAATTGATGGTGATAAAAATGTCGGCAATTCTGGTAAGCAATAAGGCCCATCCCAAAGTGAACCTGTCTGCCGGAGAGAGCGTGTCGTAATATATTTTGTTCCCCCGACCTGCATGGCCGACTTATCCGTGTGGTGCCGGAGCATGCCTATTTTCAACTTTCAGCAATCCACCTCTTCGTCTCTCATCACGACCTCGCTCTCGCTATTTCAATAAAGACGGAGCTATTCATTATGCGGACTTACAGAACGTTGTGCACAATTGTGCAATATGTGAACCGTGGCGTCGGTCATCGGCCCTGCTCGGAGAATGAAGAATTAAAGGCGAGACATGCGTGGCGGCCGTGACGGACATAGGAGAATAGGAGAAAATACAGAAAACGAGAAACCAGTTTACACGAATGCATGTAATAGGCACGCGCCCTGTGGGCGAGTAGAAAGTCAAAATTAAGAAGTGAAAAGTAAAAAAAAACCTGGTCTTGACCGGTCGAGCCGGTCTTCGTGTCATGGTGGACACAACACGGCAAGTTAAGAATATACCGACGCGGCCTCTTCTCTCTCTTCTTGTTACCGATACCAAGCCCATACGATGTCCGAGTGAAGATGCAACGCAACATACGGGACAACAGGCGCGTAAAGAATGCGAGCCCGTACCCGTCTACAACTCACATGGTCTATCAAAAGACACCTTCACGCTGCCAACCGGTGCAAGTTCTCCGAAGTACTTGGCAGTACCTCGCCACCCGCCTGTGCCGCTCGGAGCTCTGTTCTGTATGCCCGTCTACTGTCGACCCCTCAAGACCCCCTTTGGGCCCATTCGACCCCATTTGAGTCTCTTTTGAGTCTCTTTTGCCTCCTTGACCCGACACTCCCCATGCCGCCTCCTGATGCCTTACATTTCAACGTTCCACCGCGGACTGCTTCCCCGAGCTCCCCTTGTGGATACAGTGGCTGTACCAGGTGCGAGTGGATGTTTGTGGGGATGTTTACCGTCGGCTTTGCGAGGGATAGAGGATGTCGGACGCAAGAAACCGCCGACCAGCGTTTGTCCAAGGAGTTTGCATTCTGACTGATAATGCTTGTAGCGCACACGGCGAAGGTCTCATCCTGGCCTGTCTTTTGTTTCTGTCCATCGAGCTCCTCTTCATCCATTGGTGCTGATCCTACGGAACAGGGTCTCAAAAAATCTCCGTAGCCAGCCATTTATGTGTACGTACGAAAGTCGATGTACGACGTTGATCCATCGAGACGCGACGTTCTCCTGCTAGCGTAGGGGACCATGACATCGCGTTCAGGTACGCAGAGGCCCGTGTTCATGTTTCTGGTCGTGTTTCCTGAATCATAGGATATTCATAGACTGAACAGGGAGGTGAAAGAAACAAAAAGACACGGATAGGAAGGTGCAAAGAAACAAAAGTCAACAAAACGCGACAAAGAACTGGGATTCGTGGGTTAGGGGCCAAAAACTCGTCTTGACGCTCGGGACCATCCGTTGCATTCCAGATCGTTAGTTCATTTTTCATTAAGCATCTTAGTATCAGCTACAACTGTCCCCGTAGCATTTTCCGGCCAACGCGTTGACTTTTTCTGCACGGTGTCTTGCCCCTTTCAAAGCTTTTATGAGGTGGGGGGCAAGAGCCGCATAGAGTTGGGATGAAGAAAACCGACGTTGAACGTCGAACGTCGTCGTACAAAAGACGCAGTTGCAGTTCGTTCTTGGCAAAGCAACTGTACGCGTACGCACTCGGATTTTTGAAAGTGCTGTAAGATGCCAGTCTGGATGGAGCTCGAAGTTCAATGTCACGCTGCTGTTGTATTTTTGTTTCTTCAAGTCCCGCACTTTGGAGTCCAAGCTTCTTCCTTTCTATCAGGAAAATATGAGTCCCATACACGCAACTATCACAAGGGCCTTGATATGTCCCTGGCATGAACTGGAGACAAAACTTAAGGTGAGGCAAAATACCAATAGCTGTGATTTGATTCGAACTCCATCTTGCGGCCAACTCTCAACAAATTATCAAAAAGGTCTTATACGCCATTGGCCTTCTTTCGCCACTCGGTAAATAAAGTCTACCTAATGTGAGAGGTAGTAGAAAAATGAACAAATGTAGTGGTCGCTAGTTGGTAGAGTTTGACAATGCTGTGCTTTCTGCAACAAATATATCAAATGCACAATGTGTAGCATCACCGACTGAACAGGTCATGAAGATGTTGAGGGATATGGTCAAAGATGGGGCGATTTCAGCGGTAAAGGAAAACATCGTGCAAAGTGACAAGGAGCTCGATTTGTTCATAGCGACTCTACTCAGGGGAGTTGCATTGTAGAGCATCTTTCGACGGTTGTATCGGGTCCCGGCATGTGGGATGTTGGCGGCAGTGGATCGGTGAATCTTCGCGTTGGGACCGCTAGGGTCTTCAACCATAAAAGAAGGAAAAGAAGGGGTCAAAAATAGGTTAAAATAGGTGTAAAAGGGGAGGAAAAGAGAAAGAGAAACGGCCATTGCAACTGTACGCGTAATCAGTATCTTGATCGAGGGCACGGGTCTGCGCACAGATTTGAGCACGGTCGTTGATAGCTCTGGCGAGTTTTATCATATATCGCGCACACATATCACGCACAAGACATATCTCGTACAAGACACATACAAAATATTAGTGCGCCCACACAAACATGGGATAATTACCTTTCCTTGGTGATATAACCATGGATAAACATTTCAGTATGGTATGATGGGATGAATAGAAGCCAGGCGTGTGTAGAGTACCTTTGTCCTATGATATTGTCCGGATTATGATTTCCAATATTGTCAAGTTATCATCCATCTGATATCGCTCACAGCTTCGCTATTGGCATGCTACTTTCTCACTTCTCTACATGACTGGCCGTGACCTACTTGTTTGGCCCGTCGCCCGACCCAATGCCATCACCTCTCTCCAGCTCATCGCACACGTCCGGTAGCATGTCCCGCAAAACCTCGCCGTGCCGGCCGTAATGGCGCGGCTCAATCTTGGCGACCGTAACCGTGTCGAGCCAGCCGTCCGATTTGGCAAATATTAAGTCCATCTCCTCAAGCGAACGGCCCATGGTCTCCGGGTAAAAGAAGTAGACGACAGGCACGATCGCCGCATTAAGGACGGCAAAGACAATGTAGGTACGCCACCCGATGCTCTGGAAAGCAATGGGCGTGACCATGACGACCAGAAAGTTGAAGATCCAGTCGGCGGATGTAGCGAGGGCGCTGGCCTGGGCGCGGATTTCGAGGGGCAGCAATTCCGTCGGGATGAGCCATGGCAGACCGCACCAGCCGAGAGCGAAGAACGTGTTGAAGACAAACAAGAACGTGGCGGCGACGATTCCCGCGGCGGTGTTGTCCGTCTTGGAGGCGATGCTGGTCGAGATAGCCAAGACGGCCATGGACAGAGCCATGCCGACGGATCCAACCAGAAGCAACGGACGACGACCAATCCTCTCCACTAAGAATATGGCCGGGAACATCGCTAGAAAGTACTCTGTACCGTTGCACGCCGCAA
The DNA here is from genome assembly GCA_029298735.1 of Ophiostoma sp. CBS 140.51. Classification (NCBI taxonomy): domain Eukaryota; kingdom Fungi; phylum Ascomycota; class Sordariomycetes; order Ophiostomatales; family Ophiostomataceae; genus Ophiostoma; species Ophiostoma sp. CBS 140.51. The sequence continues at coordinate 22,238 of JANSLP010000215.1, forward strand.
GAATGCGAGACAGAGTGCCGGAGAGGCCGATTTCGTTTTCGTAGATCGTGGCGGCGTAGTAGGCTGACAGTTTAGTGGCTATATAAATTGTGTGCACAGCAGGGGAGACTCACTGATTAGGTTGATGCCGGTAATCTGCTGCATGACCTGAATGCCATAGGCCAGCAGGGTGCGCTGTATGTTCTTGGTCTTGCCCATGGCAAAGAGGTCGCGGAAAGTGCCCGGGCTTGCTTGCCGGGCAACGACACGGACAGCCTCAAGCTCGGCATTGACAAAGGCATCGTCGGCGTCGCAGTCGTAAATAGCACACAGAACTTCGAGTGCTTTCCTGTCGCCGTCGTTTTGGTCATCCTTTTGCTGCAGGACCAGCCACCGCGGCGATTCGGGCATAAACATGACGGTGGCCAGAACGGTGAGCGTGAACAGCAGCTGGAAGGCAATGGGCACACGCCAGGCAGCTGAAGAGGGCTCGAGCTGGGCAAACGCAAAGTCGAGCCAGTAACTAAGGCCTACACCGCCAACCACGATGCACAGCTCGGCCATGACCGTGGGCCCACGACGGTGTGACTTGCTGCACTCAGCCTGCCAGACTGGGACGGTCGAGGTGTTGATGCCGTTTCCAACGCCACAAATCACGCGACCAGCAATGAGTTGCGCAAGTGAAAAGGCCGAGCACTGGAGGATAGCGCCGACGGCCAAGATCAGAGAACCGGAAAAGATGCAGCGTTTGCGGCCGAGACGGTCGCCCAGGCATATGGTGAGGATAGCGCCCACAAAACAACCCAAATTGTACGACGAGACAGAGATACCCTGAAGGACGGACTGGTGGTTGGCGGCGGATGGCGAGAGGCCGGCGGTACAGGCGGCAGTGGTACAGATTTCGGGGAATTGCCGGGAGAAGGACTCGAGAGTCAGCACGCCGCCGACGACACCTTGGTCGAAGCCGAAAAGACTGTCGGTCAACAAAGTGTGATACTTAGAATACGGTGAAGAGTGAGGACTTACAGCATATCAACACCGGCGACGGCGGCAATGGCAATGTTGAGCTTGCGGCCACGAAGGCCCAAGAAGGGCTTAGAGAAGCGGTCGAACATGGCGAAGGAGATCGGAGAGGATGTTGCTGTGACGTATGATTTTGTTTATAGTCGAGAACAAGTAGCTCGCTCAAGCTCGTATGAGACAGGCAAAACTCTTGATGGACGAGGAGACGAATAGACAATTGAAGAGAGTGTCCGAAGGCTGAGATTTTATAATCGTCTCGAAACACTGTCGAAGAAATGGACGCGACCACAGCAAGAGCACTTCTTCGCAAGGTTGCAAGATGACGCTTCCATATTTCCTTTGCATCCTACAACTATCTTGGGATCACTGGATCGGCATTGTCCCCGGACCTCACCACACCTTCACCTCGCCCCAGTCTCCATCTCCTCCAAGTCCCCATACCCCAGACGAGGAAGTTGACCGACCCCGGACTCTTCCTCGTGTGTCGGTATGCAGGAGAAGTGCAGCCAGGACAAGCATCACCAGACTTGTTTAAAGATATGGGGCAGTGGGGACTTTTCACTCTTTTTCTCTCTCTATTTTCTCTCACCAACGGTAGTGGTAAACCTCGCCGAGAGCGGCAAGAGAACCGCCAGGATCATGGCAGGCGACGGTGCAGACTGTAGTGGTTTCTGCCGTAAAAGTCCATCGGGGAGCCCTCCGAGGAAGGCTTCCGATGTTGAGGAGCCGAGCTAGTCCTCTTCCTGTGTAAGAGTGTGGAGATCGCAAACTTCTGTTGAGAGAACAACCACTCTGACGATCGTCCCATGCCAAGAAATCCAGAAAAATATCACAAGTGTCAATGGTAGCAGAAGGTGCACTCAAGGGTACCTGTCGGAAGGTCCGCGGTGGTGGTTCCGACAGAGACGCTAATTATGTCAAAGGTCATGCAGGTGCATCGCGTCTCGGGAATTAAGCAAGTAGAGTTGCAGTTGTTTTGGTCTGGCCTTGTTTTGAATAAAAATGAATTTATCTATCGATCTATAATTTATCGAGTGCTTTGTCTAAACGGCCTCCGCCTCCGCATCGTAGGCAATGTTGGCGGCCTTGCGTGCAGCATCCATCCAGCCCAACACGCGAGCACTCTCTGCTTCGCCAATGACAGCGCCAGACACTTCCTTCTGGGAAGTGGCACGTTGCGCCTGAATAGCCTTGGCCATGACATTGGCCTGGTACCACAGACCCCAACCGCGCTCGACAGGGAGGGACACTGTCTCCTTCTTGACATCTTCGGCTTCGCCATACCACTCAATCTGCAACTCCTGCGGCCGGATCAGAGGGAACGGCACGCTGACCTGTGCCTTGGTACCCTCAATCTTAACGGCAGGTCCGACTTTCTCAACGGCCAGCTTGTCCTTGGCATGCGATGAGCCAGCCAGAGACAGACTGGTCGTGATAATGGCTACACCTTCACCGTTCTTGAGCAGGACAGTGTTGATGTCGTCAATCAGAGCAGTGCCCGTCGGCAGCGGAATGGAGTCGGCATAGACCACTTTGGTGTTGTCTGTGCCGCCCAGGGCAATGTCTGCCCATGTCAACGCGTAGACGCCCATGTCCAACATCGCACCCGCACCGGCTTGTTTGTCCACCAGGCGAGAGGACGCCATCTCCGGCGTGGCCACCGACTGCGCATCCATAATGGGGACCGACAGGTCGGAAAAGACGCGTTTGACGGTCCCGATGCGGGGGAGGAGGTCCTTTTGCAGAAACTGTATGGCCGGCAGGTAGCGCGTCCACATGGCCTCCATCAGAACGACGCCTCCCTTTTGAGCCTTGGCCTCGCTCGCCAGCTGCAGGAACTGGGCCCGGTTCATCGTGGCCGGCTTCTCAACAAGAACACTGCGCTGGTAATGCAGAGCCGTGCGAGCGGCCTGGTAGTGCAGTGGGTGCGGTGTCGAGATGTAAACGACTTCAAACTGGCCGGTGGCGAGCATCTCGTCGGACGAGGAGAAGACTTGCACAGAGTCCGCATTGGGCACCTTACGGTCCTCTAGCCAGCGACGGGCGCGGTCGATAGTGCCAGTGGTCGAAACGCAGGCAATCTCATGGCGGATGGGGTCGCTATCATTGCGAGGGAGAAGCAGGTCCTCGACAAACGTGACGGCGATGCTCGAGAGGCCGAGAAGAGCCCAACGGCATGTAAAGAAAGTGGAGGAAGCAGTCGACATTATTAGTGTAAAGAAGGAACCGTAAAGTCTGTGATATGGATAATATTACTTCCTGTAGCTTTGATGGCGCAGAGATTATGTTAATGCGCAAGAGTGTTTATATCTAAGATCACAGGGGCTGGGGAGAAGCTTTGCTCATGATATGATGCATCTCTCTGAATATGTTCCGTGGATGTCCAATCAATCCCGTCGAACGCATCTCATTTTGGCCAAAGGTAACATAGAAGAGGATGGGAAAGGATGGCACAGTAATTCGTCTGCGCAACACTGGCACTAGATTGCTCGGTGGCCTTCCGAGGGAGTGCCGACGTGTGTGTACACCACACTGAGATAATATACGTGCCCCAGTTTTATCATGCAGTACCGCAACATGTGCCATGCAGCACAACCATTACAGATGACCATGCGGAGTGACCAAGCAGGGCTAATTTGTAAATGCAAAGATAATGAAAGAAATATAGACAGATGTCGGAAAAAGAAACGCGGAGTTGGGCCAGCGGCATCGGACAGCAGAGCGAAACTGCGGATAGCTGCCGATGAAGAGAAGCTTACGAACTGTTCTCATAATTCTCAAAATTGTCTGACGTAGCTCTCATAATATATTACTAGGTCAAATCTATCATTCCGGAAACAACATAAAGCCAAATCTGCAAGAAAAACCTACCACTCCTTCCTGGCGACTCCCTACATTCCTTTCTTTCACAATGGACAAGGTATGTCTGTTCATCTTCCATCCTCCAATTTCAAACAATGCTGACTTACACCTTTCCTAGTTCTCCCTCAAGGGCAAGACGGCCGTGCTCACGGGCGCCGCTCGCGGTCTTGGCCTCGTCTTTGCCGATGTTCTTGCCAGCGCAGGTGCCAATATTGCCGTCCTCGACGTTGGCGATCCGGGCTCAAGTCTGGACGAGATAGCCACGAAGCATAGTGTCAAGACCGCTTTCTACCGTACCGATGTGACAAGTCGCGCTGAAGTGGCAGCCGCTGTCGCCTCCATCGAGGAGACCTTTGGCCGGGTGGACATTAAGTGAGTCCTACCACGTCAAACAGTCTGTTCTCCTTTCACTAACTCGGTAGTGTCAACGCCGCCGGCATTGTCAAAGACGAGCCGTTCCTGTCCACCAGCGACACCAACATTGCATCGACGTTTGCAGTCAATGTAGGTTCTCGTCACGCTCCTCGGATGACTACACTTGCTAACGTTTTAGTTCACCGGCTCGTTCCTCGTCGCTCAAGCTTGTGCTCAGGCCATGGCCCGCCAAAAGGCCAAGGACCCCGAAAACTTTGCCGGTTCTATTGTCTTCATCGGCAGCGTCGCTTCCCACGTCCCGACAGTCGTCCAGAACATTAGCGTCTATTGTGCCAGCAAGTCGGCCGTGCGCGGTCTTGTCAAGCCACTGGCCATGGAGCTTGCTCCTCACGGCATCAGAGTCAACTCGCTGTCCCCAGGGCCCATGCAGACGGACATGTACCGCCAGGTGGCGGCGGCTGAGCCGGCGTTTGCCCGCCAAGTCGAGAAGGAGACCATGTTTGGTCGTGTGGGCCAGCCGGAGGAGTTGAAGGGGGCGATGCTGTTTCTGTGCAGTGGCGCGAGCAGTTGGGTGACGGGTCAGGATTTGTTGGTGGACGGCGGCGCGAGCTCGTGGAACTATCCGGCGGCATAAGCGTCGACGGAGCCAGAGCTGAAGATGACGGCGATGGCGGCGCAGCGGCCCTTGGAGGTGACACCAGGTCGACCCGCCGTCTTGGCCTTCCCGTCGGCTTCTTCACGCGATCTCGCTTGCTGCTGATCACCCTATTCACTGTCGACTGGGTCGTCTTGATGCCCCAGTGCTTGAACAGCTTTCGACAAATCTGGGTGTTTGAGAAATGGAATTCATTCAGCGCCAGGATACGCGACCGCGCCGGTGTCATCAGTCGGCCATTAGGTTTTTGAATAGGTGATGGATCTACTGGGCTGGACGGCGGTGATGACGATGCGGATCGACTGTCGCAAGTTTTGACTGATCCTCTGGTTGGGCACTAAAACACGACTGCATGGCCTCCATTGTGGTGGTTGTGGTGGTGATGCTCTCGAGATTAAGTGGATAGATTTGTTTTACGCGTTGAACACGCGATGCTTCAATTTGACTGTTACTGGGGAAGTGCTCTTACCTATTTGGGCAACACTTTACTTCACTCTCGCTCTTGCCACATTAAATGGAAATAACATGGCTTCAGGGGTTTGTTGACAACGCCTTTAGGGGCCTGGACTGTCGTGTTGTAGCGCTAAATCCACTAATGCACAGGGACCCGCCGTCCAAGAAGACCGCTGAAGACGCTAATCGTGCATGTGCCACGACCAGTCGTTCTTGCCTTTGTTGGTAAAAAATACGGGTAACACCCCGTCACTACCGTCAGATGCTCTCCATTCTTTTTTTCTCCTCCGCACCTTCCCCAAGTTTTGTCCAGAACGTGAAAAGAAGGGACGGAGTACCAGATCCGTAGCGAAGACAGTTATCTTCACTTTTTTTTCTCAAACACAACATCATGTCACCGGCTGCCACAACCGCACATCCTCCGGCCGCCCCCGCCCGGCGGAGCAAGGCCAGCACGGCTTGCAACACCTGCCGAGGCCGCAAGACCCGCTGCGACGGTGAGCGGCCGACCTGCTCCTACTGCCGCAGTACTAGATCCGAATGCGTTTATCGGGCCACTGAGACGTCGGCATCTCTCAATGAACAACAGACCGTCATGATGCTTGAGCGGCTGGACCGAATGGAGCTGCGGCTGGAGTCGATGGCCAGCAACTCGGTCAACACCAATACTCCGAGGTGGCCGTGGACTGGCACTGAAGATATGTTTACACAAATTTCATCCACATCTGCCCCCTCCTCTTCGTCATCTTCCTTATCACAGACTCCACCTTTCCACACGGCATCCTCACACAAGATGCTGCACTATTGGCCACGCATCAACATGGCTGTGACGCTGCTCGATACGAGTAGTCCTCTACGCTATGTCGAGGACACGGCCAGTGGTGGTGTTGGCCCGACCAACAATGTATCTATCTCGACAGAGCTCAATACTCTTGCCATTCAACGCTGCTTTGTTCATATGCACGAAACTGGCCGTGGTCTCGACTACCTGCTCGGCCAACTGCTGCAGAGGCACACGAATGTTTTGTCGCTGCCAATAGACACATCCTCGCCAACTATCTCAGTTAACAGCTGTAACTGTCAACTTTTACTGGCTATTTCTCTGGCCTCACGAGGGACTCCTGGTCCTTCCGCGTCTCTCGGTGAGACAGCCTTCCGTGCCGCTTGTGCCAAGATTGGCGAGCTTTTCTTCGCTCCCGACGACGACGACTCCGTCCTCTTTCTCATTGTCGCTGCCCACCTCTTCATGGCCCGCGCTTATCCCGTTGGTGCCCTCAAGCTCATTCATACTGCTGGCGATCGTCTCGGCCGCAGTGGACGCCGTCAAGTCCACGATCCGGCATGGAAGGCCCGCTTTGACGACTGTCTGCAACTACACTTTGTTGTCGAGAGCGATATCCTTCTGACAATGGACGGCCTACCATCAGACACCGCATTCAGTCTACTGGCTGCACTACCTACTAGCACAAGTCTCACTCTCCACGAAGTCGAGACGGGCTACATGAATCTCTCGGTGGCCGAGATTGCCCAAAAGAAACGGGCTACACAACTTACCGATGCCACGCTCGCTCTTACAGCCATCCAAAATCGGGTGCTGGTTCGACTCTACGGCATTGCTCAAGCCTACTCTCAACCTTCCCTTCTATCTCAGGCCCTGTCTGAACTCAAGACGGAGCTTACCCGCTGGTTCGACGACCACCTACCGCTTGAGTGTCACTTCCCACGCGACCTGGGTGGTGCTCTCACGATTCCCCGTCCACAGCCAGATTATGTGGTATGTCCTCCTGTTAATGCACACAATAGTTTCTACTCTAACTTTATAACAGAAATACCTTCGCGCGAAATACTACATTATCGAGTTTCTCATGTGCCGTCCCATACTCTACTACATTGCCCACGAGAGCGTCGAGGCGAGGGACAGTACTGGAGTAGTGGTTAACGGCCACGGTGACCCATCAACATCAACCACGACCTCTCCCAGCAACCAGTCTGATACCACTGAAGGTCGCCCTTTTTGGATATACGATGCGTGCTTCCGCTGTCTACAGTGTGCGGCTTTGCTCGTTCTCGAGTACGACCAAGACTCCGATGAGGCGGAAACTGACACCACCAGCCAGCCAGACTGGCTCGAACTCCACATCATCTGGGGTGCTGCCCTCACCATGGTCCTATCCCTCGTCACACCCGCTCTTGCCAAGTTTCTACCCAAGCATGGCCAGCCAGGACAGCCGGGGCCCTTTATGGATACTCGTCGCCTGCTGGCCAAAGCTGAGGCCATACTCGTCCAGGCTGCACGGAACAACTGCGTACCCGCTCAGTGCCTGGCCATCCTGCGCAATGTTCAGGGCAATCTGCTTGGGCCAGCCGACAACACAACAAATGGTGCCACAACTACGGGCAGCACCCACATGGACATTCAAGACGACACAAGTCCCGCGAGTTTCTTGATGATATGAGACACCACAGTAGTATTGAAGATCTACCCAACTACTTCTTTGACGTTGACCGGAAACGGTCCGCTTGCTACTCGCGCACAATAATGCTGCCCAGTGCCTGTATCAACTGTCTCTGTGCACAGCAAGTCGATGCTGTTGGTGGCAGCCGCTTCAAACGATGATGTTCCTCCACCATCATCATCGCACACCCACGTCTCGTTGACTGTGACGGCTTGCCGTCCCAAATCGAACCGAAATGCCGCTGCAATCCGCGTGTCCCGCGACTCCACGAAACAGGTGTGCCACTCATTCGAGTTGTATGTCTGGCTGACGTGTGTTGAACATTGTGCGTCCACACCGAGGACTGCGTTGAACAGTTGGAACTCAAAGGATGTCGTCGTGTCGAGGCCGGTAGTGTTCACGGTGGCATTGGCCGGTGTATACAGAATCTCTGCGCCGTATACCGTCAGGTTGTGGGCTGCCGCCGACTTTGTGCTGCAGTTGGCCGCAGTGTCGAGATGATCGGAGAGGGGCACAGCGGACGCGCTGCCGTCCCTAGCCAACAGAAGAGACGCAAAAGCCGACCACAGATTCATGTCATGCATATCGTAAGTCGATTTTGAGTAGGATATTTTGTGTTTCTGCAGACCAACACAAGCCGGTTCAGTTTGATGGACATCATTTGGTTCTCAGTGCGACTTGCGGCATGTCTCTTGATAAACAAGGCCAGGGGAATAAATTGCCTCCACCCAGGACGGATAGTTACTGGCTCTACATTTTATCCAGAAGCCTGCTTCCGGTATCCGAGTGCAGGGCTCAGCAGTACAAAATTGTTTAAATTCAATATCCAATGGCATTTACTTGGACTTTATTTCTCAAACATGCTTGATTTTGTGTTTTGATTTTAATAATCACATATTTACAAACTAACAGATAGTGTATGACTAAAATCCCCCCCCTTGTTACGCCAAAATCAATTTCATAAACGTAAAAATCGCTCTGTTAAGTAAACAAAAGAAAAAGAATTAATTGCTTGTCCTCAGGTCGTGGCCATTCAGGTATGACAAATTGTACGTGTATTAGTGAGGGCAGGTGCGACTAGCTTTCACTTATGCGCAGCTTCCTCAGTTGCCAACCAACCCCATATGAAACTAGAGTTTACAACATCAGGCTCGAGAATACATTCAATCTGAGGTTTATAACAAACTATTGTCAATAAAATCTTCATAAAACACAGATTACCAAAGAAGAGACGAAAGGATTGAGCACGCTGTCCCGTCCCTCGGCTACCGGCGTGTTGACATCACCGGCGTCATCGCTTTCGTCCGATAAGATATTGCCCCGCACTCTTGAAAAAAATCGATCCCACCTTCATCGCATTTATCGACACTCAATACAACACCACATATACCCTCAACATACGGCCATCTTTCACCATGGCCAAGGATAAGAAGGCTAAGAGCGACGGCAAAAAGGCCAAGGCGGCCGAAAAGAAGCAGAAGCAGGCATCCAAGGCCGAGAAGAAGGCCAAGGTCAAGAACGCCAAGCAAGACGGCAGCGATGCTGAAGACGTCGACCTCGACCAGGTGCTGGAGGAATACCGGCGGCAGCAAGAGCTGTTCCTCAAGGTTACCGAGACTGTCGCCGAGGGCCCCCCGCGGGCACGCGCGGCCGCCTGTTTCCTAGCATCGCCAGCCAATGCTAACCAGCTGCTGTTGTTCGGCGGCGAGTACTTCAACGGCGCGCTGGCGACCTTCTTCAACGACCTGCACATTTACTACATTGACCGTGACGAGTGGCGCACAGTGACGTCGCCCAACACACCTCTGCCACGGTCGGGCCACTCGTGGTGCCGCGGCGGCAACATGAGCAATTCCGTCTTTCTTTTTGGGGGTGAATTCAGCTCGCCCAAGCAGGGCACGTTCTACCACTACAACGACTTTTGGCGGCTGGACCCCGCGGCACGCGAGTGGACAAAGCTCGACACCAAGGGCAAGTCGCCGCCCGCCCGCAGCGGGCACCGCATGACATACTTTAAAAACTACATTGTGCTGTTTGGCGGGTTCCAGGACACGGCGAACCAGACACGGTACCTGGCAGACCTGTGGCTGTACGACACGGCCAACTTTGTGTGGTTTAACCCGGCACTGCCACCCGCACAGCTCAAGCCCGATGCGCGGTCGTCGTTTACACTGCTGCCGCACGAGCAGGGCGCCGCCTTGTACGGCGGCTTCTCGCGTGTCAAGGCGAACGCGAACCCGGGAGGTGGCGGTAAGGGTGGCGGCGGTGGCGGAAAAACGGCGATGAAGGCCGTTGTGCACCAGGACTGCTTCTACCTGCGCATCATACCGCCGCCGGCGACGGCTGCACCTGGCACGGCACCTGTGGTCCGCTGGGAACGCCGCAAGAAGCCGGCCAATGCGCCCAACCCGACACGGGCAGGTGCCACGATGGCCTACCACCGTGGCCGCGGCATCATGTTTGGCGGTGTGCACGACGTCGAAGAGAGCGAAGAAGGACTGGATAGCGAGTTCTTCAACCAGCTGTTTGCATGGAACATTGAGCGCAACCGGTTCTTCCCGCTGGCCCTGCGCAAACCGCGTGCGGCAGCCAAGAAGGCAGCTGGTGGTGGCAACGAACAGCGTGTCGGCCGTCGCAACCGTGCAGCGGCCAATGAAGAGGAGCTCCTGAAACAACTGGCTGCTCTCGAGGCGACGAGCAAAAAGAAGGACGGCGACGACGACGATGACAGCAGCGACGAAGACGCCATGGATGTTGACAAGAAGGCGGCCGAAGAGGAAGAGAAATCCCCAGCGCGGCAGATGCCCGTGTCCATGGAGATGCCTCATGCACGGTTCAACTCTTTACTGGCCGTGCAGGGCGATGTGCTCTACATGTACGGCGGCACGTACGAAAAGGACGACCGCGAGTTTACGTTTGACGACATGCACGCCGTGGATCTGGGGAAGATGGACGGCTGCAAGGAGGTGTTTAGCCGGCCCATGGACGATGCCTGGTACGAGTCGGAAGACGAGGAGGATGACGAAGATATGGACGAGTACGAAGATGAAGAGGAAGAAGACGAGGATGTCGAGATGGAGGACGAGGGCGTGCCCAAGAAGTTTACTCCCAGCTCGCGGAAGAAGAACAAGGGCGGTGATGCTACTGAAGCATCTGATACTGCTTCCACAGCGGACTCAGAGACACCCGCATCGTCTGCTGCTTCTACGGCCGACTCGGAAGACACGGAAGCTACAGAGGCCGATACGCCTGTTGACGACGGCCTTCCTCATCCTCGCCCCTTCGAGTCTCGCCGCGACTTCTTCAACCGCACATCCAACGAGTGGCAAGAGATTTTGATGACACAGCTGCGGTGGAAGAACATCAAGGTAGAGTCGATGCTGGTCAAGGAGATCAAGACTAAGGCCTTTGAGCTGAGTGAAGAGAAGTGGTGGGACTGCCGCGAAGAGATTACAGCCTTGGAGGACGAGCAGGAGGCGGCCGGTATTGGCGAGGTTGTGTCCCTGGCGGACCGCGAGGGTGGCGGAGGCGGCAGCGGAGGTGGCGGTGCTGCGCGGAGACGGTAGACAGAGAACGATCTGGAAATACCTATGGTTTTTTATAAAAGTTTATTTTGAATATGAAAAAAATCAAAGAGTGAGGTTGTTGATGTTGATATGTAATGCCCTGGAGTTTAATTTTATAGCGACCATTTAATGTGAATTACAGGGTGATAAAGTGCAGATTTGGTGCACGCAAGCTTAAGTGGCAGCACGTGCTCAGGCGTTACGGGGATCGCCACTGCGCGACAGAGAGTGAAGAAAACGCGTAATTGCCTGATCTGACACGGGACGAATGTCGAACTTTTCAGAATCAGAATCAGATTCTTCACAATTTTGTGTCAACTTCTATATCGACACCCACACACACTCAAAATGCCCGTCGGCATCCAGAGGCTCAACGCCCGGCGGTCACAGCCAAACCCGCACATTGTCTTTATCAAGCCGCTCAAAGGACCCGATGAAGAAGTCGCCCGCCAGTTTCTCGAGCGCATTGCGGCTCAGTGTGGTAGGTCTCCCAGCGTTCTATTGAAATGAGAGCCACCGCTAACAGACAGTCCCCATCATGCGCGACCATCATCTCAGTGTCATGACCCTCGAAGAGTACGAGCCCAATCGCGATTTTGTCGGGCGCAACTTCAACGCCGGCGAAGTCATTCAGCTCGTCTTGAAAGCCCATGGGTCCCGTCGCTGGCTGCCATTCCAGTACGTCCAGATGGTCATGATGCACGAACTCGCACATTGCCGCCAGATGAACCATTCGCGGGCGTTTTGGAGCGTGCGGGATGCGTATGCAGCGCAGATGCGGCGGTTGTGGGCAGACCGGTACACTGGCGAAGGCCTCTGGGGCCGCGGCGCCAAGCTGGGCACAGCCGCCGATGGTGGCCCGCCAATGTACGAGCGAAATGTAGCCTTACCGGGTGAAAAAGGCGACGACGGTGTTCTGCTCGAACACTTGTGCGGTGGAACGTACCAGTCGCGGAAAGGCCGCAAACGGAAAGTGAAGCCGACACTGACCTACCGAGAACGCGAAGACCGACGGATTCGACGCAAGTTTGGTGTCAATGGTGTGGCCCTGGGCGACGATCTGGAAGAACGGGCGAAACTGGATACACAGAGTTCTGGGAATAGTAGTAAAACTGCAGGCAAACAAACGACGCTGAGTGGCGGCAAGGTCAGCATACAAAAAGGAAAGACGGCAGGACCTCTTGCTGGAGCAAGCAAAGCGGAACAGAAGCGTCTGGCTACGAAGCCAAGGGTGGCTGTCAGCAAACGTGGTCGTGAACTACGTGCGGCGGCAGCTTTAGCCAGGTTCGAGCAAAATACAACGGCAAAGAAAGAGGAAGAGGAGGAAGCGAGCTGCGTCAAAGACGAGATTGAAGAGATAAAGCGAGAGGAGGATGGATACGAGATTGACCTCACTACGGACAGCGACATCGAAGAGGTGGAATACGAAGACGATCCTGACCAGCCCACACTTGCCGGCCCAGACGCTGTTGACATTGATGGTTCACAGTTGCTGGATGGTAGCGGAGGTAGTATGGTCCGAGTGTGCGAGGGTGAAGACGTGGGAGACGACTCGGATGCAAAGAGAGAGATGCGCGAGCTGATGGGGAGCTGGGGAGGTGACAGCACACAGAAGACGGCGGAGGCACCGGCTCAGGAGAAGACGGCAACATCTGCAGCACCAACGGCACCCAAGTTTCAGGCCAAGCCAACAAGTCGGCCAGCACCTTCATCTGCCATAATACCGAGCCGTGCCCCAAAACAAGAGACTGTCAAAGGCGAGAAGCGGGAGGTTTCTCTGTCCCAGATTCCACGATTCAGTCCTGCAGAACGATCACGACCAGAAGCTGCACCATCGCGGCCAGCACCTGCCGCACCTCCTGCTCCACCACCAGCAGCACCTCCTGCTCCACCACCAGCAGATGGAAACTGCCCTGTCTGCAGCTTTGCTAATGGCGAACAGGCCATTACCTGCATGGTATGCAGCCATGTCCTTCATGCCGACGCTGTACCGGGAGCATGGCGCTGCCAGAGCGACACTTGCCGAGCTAGCCAAGGCGTACGGTTTCTGAATGCTGGTGACTGCGGTGTATGTGGTGTCTGTGGCCAGCGGAAGGGGCAGTAAGAAGAGTTCACGACGTTATGATATACCAAAAAGGACATGAATATAGATATAGATTGCAATATTTCAAACTAAATGACAAGGAGGGCCCAACCAAGGCCCCCGGGTATCTCTTTTACTGTTACTTTTCCCCAATAACGCCATAATAATATGATATACACCTCCCACACACACAAACCCTATAAACCATACCGCGTCACACACTCTTCCCGGTGCAGCTCCAGACAGTCCAAAGCACACACTGGCGTGCCGCACTTAGTGCACTTGACTCGGCCCCAGTAGCCGCAAATATCGCAAAACACACGCGTCGGGTAGCGTTGGTCTTCGTCAAAGCCGGCGCGGGCATCAGGGTAGGTTAATGGAGGGCCCTGCACAAGGCCACGAAGCTCGTCATCCGTAGGCAGTGGCGGCATGCCGCTGATGAGGAGAGGGTCGTTGTCGAGCGGGTGTGGTGGTGGCCTGGGTCCATTGTATGGGAGGAGAATGGAAGAGGTGGGTGCAGACTCCTGTTTGACATCTTGTGCCTTGTCATTGTCTTCTGCTGTATCAGTCGGTGTCCCCGGCGCATCCGTCATCGGTGTGTCGATGGGCGTAGGCGTTACCGCCGATGTTGATCGTCGTGAAGAAGAGCCGCCCCGTCGTGAATCCTTCTTAGCGTCCTTTTTTGGTGCTGGCCGTCTGCTGTTGCTTTTTCCACTCGGTGTCGCCGCTGTTGATGCTGCCGCCTTTCCACTCGACGCATCGTTGTTATTGAAGTTGTCTTTGTGGTTATGGTTATGGTACAGATGAGGATTCGCTTCGTGCAGCGCCGTCAGAGCGACAAAGTCGTCCAAGTGGTTGGCAAACGATTTTTGGGATGCCAGGATCTTGCGCACGTTCGGCGTGTACTTGTTCTGGGCCTTGATAGCTTTCGCTGGAATCGGGATCTGGTTGTCGCGTCCAGCGTTTGCCGCAGCACCGCCATCACGGTCCAATAGCTCCAACTCTTTGCGCAGCTTCGTCTCTTGTCGCGATGTGAGGTGCGAGAAGAGGGCGACGGACGATCCCGCGGCGGCGGCTCCGCCCTGGTTGCGTGTCGACCGTTTGCGGGGGTTTTTGGATGCCGCGCCACCTGCACCGCCTGCGCCTGATGCACCACCGGCCGCAGCTGCTGCTCCGGCTGCACTGTTGGCGGCGGCGGCAGCGGCCATGGCAGCGGCATAGCCTGGAGGCACATTGCGACTGCTGTTGTCGGGCACATAGGCCCAGCCTGGCGCGACGGCGCGGCGCTGGCTGGCGACCTCGACGACGCCAAAGTTGTCCATCGGCGTGGTTGTGTGAGGGAGGAATCGATGGAGAGTGAGGGCCGTGGAGAGGGGGCTGTCGTGGAGCTGTTGATGTCGTCGATGTTGGTGGGAGAAATAAATTTGGAGTAGAAAGTCACCGTGGTGGTTTTAGACGTGTGAAAGTTTAGATAGGTCTTCAGGAACCACCGATTTTGGGGCAACGGAACCACTCGCTCTGATTAGCTGAAAGCTAAGAAAAGGTACCTTAATATTGTATACAACTACAGCCAATTTTCAAGTATCGGACCAAACACTGTTATCTTTTATTACGTGGAGTTTATCGCCAGCACAATACCAGCCCCGAGGCCGTTAATTCTACAACGCGATATTCAGCTTGACGGCTTAGTGCTTTACGGACCATAAAGGCGTTCTTTGAACGTCTTTTTGGAAACAGCCTGCGTTGCATTTTTTCACGCTGGACATCTTAAAACTAAGAATATGTTTTGAATGAAAATAGTAGTGTACAGACGTCTATAAACCCCGTGCTCTCCGCCGCCCAAATGTACAATCTGGTCCTGATGTGCCCTGCTTCTGCCCAATTAAACAGACCACAGCCGCCTTCATGACAAGATACCGTTGTCCAGTCCTGTCCCACAGCGTATATTTCCACAGCTGCTGCTTTACTTCTTCTGGACCTTGTCCTCGAGCGTCGCCAGGTGAGAGCTGAGCTGCTGGGTAGCTCTTTGGAGAGTCTGTAAAGAAGAGAGTGGTTAGCCTCAGAATAGCCTTCATGGACTGAAAGAAGAGGAGAGAGTATGAGAAGAGAAGGTAATGGAAGTGAAGTCGGAGCACGCAATAGAGGGTAGGACGGCATATCAAGGGAGCACACGATGTAGAGGCACTCGGAACAAGACAAAAAGAGAAATAGACCAAACCACTTGATTTTTTCCAGAAGAGAGGGTTCCGCTTGGAGTCCGGCATTCCGAGAGTGGGAGAGGTGACATGAAGAGTAAAAAAGAGAAAAAAAGAGAGGCTGGGTATAGAAAAGAGATAAAGAAAGAAGGGAACGTCATATGCAGACACGCACGTAGATATCCTCAGTCAGCTGGTCGTTGGACGCCTTGTATTCCGTGAGCACGTAGTAGTACACGCCCGCACCGGTCAGTGTCGCGCCGAGAAGGAAGCCGAAGAGACTGAGAAGTTAGCAGTGAAGAATCAAATTGAGTAGAGTGAGAGAAGACGTACCCTCCCCGGAACGCGCCGACTGGCTTGCGCGCCGGCAGCGGTGCCACCTCGGCGAACCGCCGAGCCGACGTCTGGAAGCTGCGTGTGGGGGAAGCAGCGACAGGCGACGCGGCCGCACGCGATACGGAGCGCAGGAGCATTGTTCTTGAAGCCATTGTGAAGTTGAGAGTTTGAGGTTGGAGGCTAAAGGGCGAGAATCGTGACGTGTTTTGTCCCGAAGACAAGTTGGGCGCAAACGAGGGGATAGGGAGAGGAAAATATCGTAGGGAATGTCGGTAATGAAGGGCAGCTGGGCTGTCGCTGTCGTCGGTGGCAAGGTCGCGTGGTTGAGGAGATCGGGTCGTGGATTGTTGGTTGGGTTTCGATTGTCACTTGCTTTCGTCTGATTTGACGCAAGTCGGACAGTGGAATTAGCTCGAACTGCGCGGCAATGGCGTTCCTGCTTTTTTTGCGGGCGCTTTTGCTTGACCTTGCTACTGTGGGTTTAGTAAAGTGGGCGGTGTGAACGGGCAGAATCGGGACGACAGCTGCCAAACGCCATCTCCAAGGGACGGAGTCGAGGAACAGCATATCGCAAACAGACTTGCCTGATGTTCCGGATATCTACGGCAACTTTATGCGAGTGAATCAGGAACACCAATACTAATGACATAATTCATTGAGTAGGTCGTTGTAATTTATCAAATTTTATGAAAGAACGCAAAGTCAATCTTCTCGCGAGTGTCATCTAAATAACAGACGAAACCGAAAACGGAAAATAAAATATCAAGCGCAAACAAGTGCAAACGCAAATCGCAAAAGCCTCCAGCTAGAGGACAAAATCGTGACTGAAATAACCAAACTGTCTCTTCTCTTCTCTTTCCTGTTTCCAAGACAGGCAGAGTCAGATAAAACTAATAACTATAACCTGACAAATCAGGTGTAATCGCTCCTTCCGCCCTCCTCCTCCAATCTTTCATCGTCGACCATCCCGTCTCGTGGGGGTCTTTTCGTATTCTTTTTGTTGTGTTTTTACAAGGTGTATTTTTTTTAATTGAATTCAAGGGTCTCTTAAAACTTTTTCGTGGAGCATCGTACAAGGGGAATAAGGGAAGCAAAAACCGTCGTCGTCGTCACAAGATTGTTGGGATCAAGGGCGCATCTACAGCTCGTCGTGCTTGCTCTTCTCCTCCTTGGCCTCCTCCGTCTTGGTCGACGAGGAAGCAGACGTTGCGCTGCTCTCCGAAACATCCTCCTCAGCCGGGATCGGCTCGGCCTCGTACTTGCCGTTCTCCTTGATGAACTTGATCAGGTCCTCAACAGTGCGCGAGCCAGAGTAGGTGACGGGCTCGTCCTTGTTGCCGGCGGGGAACAGCTTGATGGTGGGGAAGCCTTGGATCTCATCGGGGACATCGTTGGCCGTGGCGTCAACCTTGGCAATCACAACCTTGTCCTTGAACTCAGACGCAGCGTACTGAGCGGCCAGGTCGTCGTACTTAGGGGCCAGAGCCTTGCAGTGACCGCACCACGGGGCGTAGAACTCAACCAGGACATCCTTGGTGTCGTCCAGGACAATGTCGTTGTAGTTCTTAGCAACGACAATGGTCACACCCTCCTGCTTCTCGGGAATCGGCTCCGACTTGATGCTGGGCTCGACCTTGCCGGCGACGAAGTCGTCAACAAACTTCTTGATCGCAGCCTTGGTGATCTTGGTCTCAATGTCGAAGGGGAACTTCTGGTTCTTGACCGTCTCCTGGATGGCGAACGAGGGGAACTTGTCGGTAGGCAGGTTCAGGTTGGCGGCGTGGGCACCGAAAGCCTTAGCGTCAATGGTCGCGAAGTTGATCACGCCACGGTGGGCCTCGGCAATGGGCTTCAGCTCATCAGCCAGCTCCTTGCGCTCCTCAGCGGTGTCGGCGAAGATGTACGCCAGGGGGATACCGGCCGACATGTAGTCGGAGTAGGTTTCAGGGCCGACCTCGCCGATCAGAGGGGTGGCGGCGGTCTTGGCGAACTTCTCAATAGCGGCGTCATCAAACTTCTCAGTGAAGACAGCCTTGCCATCGTCAAAGTCCTTGTACAGGACAATCGAGGGGAAGGTGATACCCTCAGCCTCAGCGAGCTCGGCGTCGCTGCTAGCACCGAAGGGGTAGTTGTCACGCAGCTTCTCGGCGACCTTGGTGAAGGTCTCGTTGGAGGTCTTGTCGTCGGCCTTGAAGTAGGCAACCAGGACGACCTTGTCAGCCTTCTTGAACTCTTCGAGGTTGTCTTTGGTGACGGTCGAGACAGCGGGCAGCGACTGCTTGATCATGTATGAGGTAATGGCAGCAGCCTTGCGCTGGCCCTTGTAGGCGCTGACGTTGTCGGTGCCGCGGAACACCTTGAGCGTCGGGTAGCCCTCAACGCCGTACTGTTGGCACAGCTCGGCCTCCTCTGTGCAGTCGATCTTGGCCAGTTTGATGTTCTTCTCCTTGAGGGTCGTGGCAGCCTCCTCGTACTCGGGAGCCAGAGCCTTGCAGTGGCCGCACCACGGGGCAAAGAACTCGGCGAGCACAATCTCGTTGGCCTTGACAAACTCCTCGAAGGTGTCGGTCTTGAGCTGGTGGACGTCCGACACGTCAGCGCCGGACACGAGGGTCGTGCCGAAGGCCACAAGGGCCATTATCAAGGACTTTGAGTACTTCATTATGTCTGTGAGGTTTTGCTAGAAGCTGTTAGCGGGTAGCCCAAGCAGGAAAGGGCTGGTGAGCGGCTGGTAGAGTCGGATGCAACTTGAGGCTCCTGAGAGGAGAACCCAGAAACATCTCCAGACCTCCAGGATATGCGGAAATAGAGCAAACCAGAAGACAGTGGGTGTGAAGACGGGCGCAACTTACTGTTTGTGGGAGGAAAGAAAGAGAAAACAGGAGTAGAACCGGGAATCACAAAAAGGATATCGAAGAAAAAAGGAGAAAGAAAGATCAAGAGATGGTTGGGATGGGGAGAAATAAAAAGAGTTAAAAGAGGGAGGAAAGTTGCGGGCGTGGAGAAGTTATGTATGGAGTAGGATAAAGCTCAGGGTGCAGGGCAAGTGCAGGGGCGAGACAGGTGTCCCTTCTGTCGCCATTAAATCAACATTAATCAGGCTTGGGTGTTGGTTACTGGGCCACAGGCGGTATCACGCACAACCAGCGGGCGCTAACAAGGAAAAGGTTCCCCTTTTTACGCAACCTTGGCGATCGTCTCTGTCCTCAGTTTGCTCCTTCTTTTTTGGAGTGTTCTTGAATGCACGTTCTTGCCAATCTACATGGCAATCGCCCGAATCCTGTTGGAATGGGCAGGTGCTCTATGGATGCTCCTTCCGGACCGTTTGTCTACTTTTTATTTTATTTTAACTATTTACCACGGCGTCAATAGCTCCTTCCTTGTGATTAGTTTGCTGTGGCCGTGTTTGGTGATCGTTTGGCAGGTGCGCCTTTGTTTGTGCACACTATGTATTTCTAAGCTCTGGCTCCAAGGGGAACCGAAAGGGAGAAGACGACAGGTGTTCAGTTCAGTTCCCTTGGAGGTGGCGCGGCTTGGCCGCCGTCTCTACTCACCCTTCTTTTCCCTCCCTCTCCTGCTGCCTCCGCTCCCTTTTGCCATGCAAAGAGGGTGCGCCAGCACTATCGGAAGGCTGATAAAGCGGGTAAGGTGGCCCACGCTAGATCTGGCCTAAGCCAAAATGGGCGGGTAGAAGGGGCACTGGCGCCGGATCCCTAGGTACCGATAGTATGGACACAGCGCCAAAAGGTACTCTACGTGCTGGACTACAGGTGGGCGGTACCTGGATCTATTCAGTAAAGTCTCCAACTGAGTCCCAAAAATACGACGATCCGAGCAATAAGTTTCGAGCAGCTGAAGAGGCAGACTGAACCCTTCGAAGAAAAACGGCTTGGCCCTCGCGACGTCGCAGTAGACAGTGGATGCACAAGAACAGCCGCATATGCTCCCGCGTGAGACGTAGATTAAATACGGAGTAAATCGCAGCACGGCGGACCTCATGCGAGCTCTTTGCATGTATTTTATTCCATGTTGAGCCGCGCGGATCCTCTCTGCAAGTGCTCAATATATTTCCATATGTGTATATGAGGAGGCTGTGAGACTGATGAAAGTTTTGAAAAGACAGTTTTCACTTTTGCGGTAGGTAGAATATTGACGACGTAGAAACGACATATGTGGTCGCTGTTGGTGTGAATATTGAAGAGAGACACCAACAGCACAGACGTCAGCGAGCGCCGTAGATGACAGAAAATAATACTTTACACACGCAAATATTATGTGCACTTCATCAGCGGTTGTTGCGACAAAAGGGAGTCATTGATAAGTTGACACTTTGTGGGTGACCCAAAATGGTTGTGGTGAAAACATTGAAGATCAAAAAAGAAAATCTAGGGCTGTCGACGCACATTTACGAACACAGGGAGAAGCTTAGACAACATATAAAAAGGCAGCTTTGCAGGAAGAGCTGGAAATATGCACTTAGAGTATGGAAAGCCTCTAAGCATGCTGTAAGACCCTAGAATAGGTCAAAAAAAGGTGTCATATCTCACGCGTGGCGAGAAACTCATCAAGAGTCATGGAAGGTTATCAAAATCATGAAATCGGATGTGCTATGTTAACGCTATGTGCAACAATAACCTGGCATTACGCCGGAAAACATGTAGATGTACTTTCGGTATCCAATGTAAGCTTGACCTTCCGCAAGCCGTATTCGTCAAGACCAATCTCGCTCAGCGACGTCCGTCGCGCCAGATCGCCGCCGCCGACGAGCCGCACGCCACCGCTTGAACGGGTTGCGTTCGCGGACTACATTGTCACTGGTGCCATCAAGTCCGCCGAGGCCGTGAAAACCGCCTCCGCGTTGGCGGCCAAAGACGCGGTCTTCAAACACTCGGCCGCTGTCGGCATGATCTCCACTAGTCTTTTTCTAAAAGACACCGCCGCCAATGATGAACAGTCGCTCCTCCTCCCGCTTGGCCCACTGGATAATGCGGTTGGCGTCCTGTGTGACGACGGCGCGCGACGCATTTGGCCCCGCCACACAGTAAAATTCAAAGAC
The DNA here is from genome assembly GCA_029298735.1 of Ophiostoma sp. CBS 140.51. NCBI lineage: Eukaryota > Fungi > Ascomycota > Sordariomycetes > Ophiostomatales > Ophiostomataceae > Ophiostoma > Ophiostoma sp. CBS 140.51. Next base: position 43,277 of record JANSLP010000215.1, read on the forward strand.
GGGAGTCACCCACACCAGACTCGTGGCGTCTTCGCCGACGCAATGCAGAATCTTGAGGTGAGCGTGGCGGGCGTGGACGGCGGCATGAAGCTGGTGGTAGACGGTCATGAGGCGGCGACGGTCCTCGCGGGTCTGAGACTCTTCGGCAGACATGGCGAACTGCACGTTGGCGCGCGATTTGTAGAGGAAGTGGCTGATTTGGACAGCCGTGCCAGGTCGCTTGACAATGTCAGCTACATGTGGCCGGCCGGCAGCGACGGCTGCTCGGATGAGTGCGAGACCACCGTTCTTGGTCATGTTCTGGGCCACCTTTTCGCGCATTTCTTTAAGGTCGAAGAAGCTCTCCTTGTCGGCGCTGATCAAGACAATGGCGATGCTTTCGCTGTCCGATGTGGATGGAGATGTGGATGCCTTCTTAGGGTCTGCTTCGCCGCCCTCGGCGTCAAAGAAGCTGACATACATGTAGAGGTAGCCGCGGTTGTTGAACGCCGGAAGACACAACGGGATCCAGTTCTCGCCGCCACCAGATTTGATGCCGCCCGATTCAAAAAGCATGTTGAAGATCAGCTGCAGGTCGCTCGGGTGAAGTGAGTGCTTCCGGGGCCGAATGACACTGACGAGCTTGCCGCCCGCGACAATCAGTCCATATAGCAGCTTGTCTGTCCGCTGCTTTAGAAATGTGCTCGTGATCGACGCCCGCTGTGACTTGCGCAGCCTCAAGCATTCGAGCGCACCTAGCATGGCCGACGGTGAGCCCTTGGTGAAGCTATCAGCGAGTGACGCCAGCAGACCCTCGGTGCCTTGTAGCGGTTTTCGTAGATCGGTGGACGGCCGATTGGCGAAGATGCGTGTGAGTGTAGGTAATGTCAGTGTCGAGAGGATCTGCATGTAGAGTGCTCGCAGCTGCTCGCGTAACTGTGAATCGCTCTCGCCTAGACGGCTGATGGCCATGAGGTACAATGGGCCTTCGGTGACGATAACAAAGCGCGCGTTGCCGGCTGTAAAACCTTGCAGCGGGTTGTCGGCACCCTCGTAAAAGGAGATGATTGTCTGAATGACGCCCATATACGAGTTGATCAGACTCAAGTCACCGTGTCGGCTCCAGATGGGCTTTCCCGCCGACGACAGGATCATGTAGTGTTTGAGCTTGGCCTTCCACGCGGCTAGCCGGACCTCCTCGCTGAGCGCTTCTTGTTCCTTGCCACTGCCGGCCTCTCCTCCCGAAGCGTCACTCTCATCGTCGTCTTGGACCTCCTCAAACTCCTTGTCAAAGTCGGCTAGAGAGTAGGGTACACGGGCAATCCGTGTGCTCTCAAACGGCTGTACGCTTGTCGCCTGTGTTCTGAGGAGTGTCCAGGCACGGCTTTTGCGGTGAAAGTCGCCTACGGCCAGGCTCGCCAGGTCGCCTGGTGGCCGCATGGTTGGCGCAAAGCTCATGACGCTCATTGCATCGGTTGGAACATCCGACAGGTCGCCAATGCCACTGATGCTGCCGATACCGCCGCTGCTACTGGCAGCTCGCCGGTGCTGTTGTTTCGAGCGTAAAGAGAGGCTGGGAGAGGTTGAGGACGAGGCGGCTGTTGATACTGCACGCATTCCCTGTGTGGAAAATGTGCCGCGCGAGCCGTCGGGAAAGGAGAGTGTCTGGATATCGATCGAGGAGACAGCCGTTGTCGCTTTTGGCTTGGCCTGCAGTTGGGCCGACTCGAGTCGTCGTGGAGAGCCACCGGGGCTCGAGGGCCTCCGTGGTGGGAGCGGCGGAGGAGGTGATGGCGACTGTGAAGGTGCGTCTTCTGGAGCTGTATTCGAGGAGGTGTCACCCGCCGTGTCTGTAACTGGAGGTGCAGCTGCCGGCGCAGCCTCGCCATCGTTGGGTTCGGCCATTGCAATTCTTCGACTTCAATGTCGAACTGTCATCGCCCCTCCAAGGCGGCAATGTGCAGTCGATATGAATGTGACGGCATTCCTATGTCATTTTTATGTGTCGACACCTGGTGAGTGCTGCCGCTCTCGTAATCTCGAAGGTGTTGGGCGTTGGTCGCGTGCGTGCAGGTTGCTGATGGTTCGGCAGAAAATGAGGTTGCAGTAAGAACGACGCCCAGATGTGTGACGTTATTTGTCACATCAGCACATGCTTGGGCCCTGTAATCAACACAGTGCTTTATGACTCGCGATAAGATAAGGCGCCGTGGGAGAAGGAAATGAGGGGAAGACAGCGTACAGGCAGCTTGAAATACGGAGGTTTGTTGTGTATTACACGTGCTACAGGCGGTAGCGCCAGGCAGCCGCTATATCCCGTCCCCAAGCGGCAGCGTAAACGCCCGTCACAGGCCATAATAGACACCGCCTTTGGAGCACTGTCGGCCGCGTCGCCCCTTCCCACTCTGCCACAGCGGTGTCTTATCGCACCTGACTCCAGGGACCACACACACTGCGCAAGCTTCCTCCTTTGGGAAACCACCACCGTGATTCTGCCAGTTGGCTTCAACGTCGCCCTTGCCCTTTCCAGCCATACGACGTCGTTCGGCCCCTCGCAGCGACCTGTCTTCACAACTTACACCCTCACAAACAATCACGTCCGTCATGCCAGTGTCCGAGGACGACATATTGCCCAACCACGATCCCTAACTTTGCGAGCGCATTTCTCCAGCTTCATCTCTTTCGAACGGAGCCCATTTCGCCATGGCTCTGGAGCTGCCCGGGGGCCGCAGGTCCATGTCGCCGGAGAGCTCCGGACGCGATTCTCCGGCGCCGCGCCAATGGCGGAACCAGCTGGGTGCCGGTACGTGCTGTGTGGTTGTTTTGCTGCTGTGAAAGGCTTTAGAAGCTGTGTTTCTTGTTGCTAACATGTTTGCCTCCAGATGGACTCCTGACGCGCGACAAGGCGTTCCGCAAATATGCCACCGGCGTCGAACGAGCTCTCTCCCTTTTCGAGACAGCTCTCCAGGAATGGGCCGACTACATTTCCTTCCTGAACCGTCTGCTCAAGGTTTGTCTACATATTCCCTGCTAGCTGTATCGTCACCACATGTTGACCCATCTTGCAACCAGGCCTTGCAATCGCGGCAAGCTTCCATCACCACAATCCCGGCCAAAGCTCTCGTCGCCAAGCGCCTCTCACAATGTCTCAACCCGTCACTACCCTCGGGTGTACACCAGAAAGCCCTCGAGGTCTACAATCTCGTCTTCTCCATCATCGGCACCGACGGCCTGTCCCGCGATATGCCGCTCTACCTGCCCGGCTTGGCACCGACGCTTTCCTTTGCTTCGCTTTCCGCCCGCGCGCACTTCTTCGACCTGCTCGAACGCCACTTTCTTGATTTGGATCCACGATCACTACGGCCGGCACTCAAGTCGTTGATTCTTGCCCTGCTTCCTGCGCTCGAGGACGAGACGGCCGAGGACTTTGACCGCACCCTCAAGCTGCTGAACCGCTTCAAAGCTGCCGTGCGGCCGCTCGACAGCGAAGAGCTCACGCCCGACCATGCGACTGGCGACGACTTCTTCTGGCAGTGCTTCTTCCTTGCCACCATCACCAGCCAGAGCCGGCGACCAGGTGCCCTGGCCTACCTCACACGTTACCTGCCCAAGCTCGGCCAGGCGACACCAAACGGCAACGGCAAGGATGTTGCTACAAAAACGTCCACGGCCGACACCGAGCTAATGTCAAAGCTCTCGGAACTCATCACATCACCCGAGCCGGGCCTGCTTCTGCGGTGCTTCACGGCTGGTCTGGCAGACGAGCAGCTGCTGATCCAGCGCGGCTTCCTTGACCTTCTTGTGGCCCATCTTCCACTACATGCCACAGTTCTGCAGTCTCGTGTCAAACCGGCCGACCTCGAGCTGCTCATGCGCGCTGCTTGCGGTGTTGTCACACGGCGTGAAATGAGCTTGAACCGGCGGCTGACAGCCTGGCTTCTAGGGCCAACGCCAGCGAACGGCGACTCCGAAAGCGCACTCGAGTCACCGTCGATCCCCGACAGCAAGAACACTGGATTCGCTTTCACGCAAAAGACGAGCTACTTCGAAGAGCATGGCCTCCATCCATTGACCCACGCTCTGCTCAGTATGGTCCAGTCCAACCCGGGAAGCACGCCTGCCGAGCGCGCACGACCCTACCGCATCTGCCTGTCGCTTATGGACCGGTGGGAGATTGGCGGCCTCGTTGTGCCCGAGTTGTTCCTCCCAATCGTCGACAGCGTGCGCAAGTTCAAAACGGAGGCCACCTCCAAGGCCGACTTTAACGAAGTCCTCCGCAGTGCGAGTGTCTTTTTTGACGGTGTCGAGAGCGGGCTCATCTATGGCGAGATGCTCAGTCTTGTGGCCCAATCTATCGGTCCTGGCGGCAACCTCTCAGCAGCCGACCGGGCAGACAAGCTGGCCCTCGTCAAGTTTATTCTGGGCCACTTTAATGTTCGCGAGGAGGAGATGACAAGAATCCACGCCCCTTTATCGGCACTATCTATCCTCTGCATGCTCGAGGACACGCAGAAACGTGCATCGTCTGCAGGCTCTGATACCAGCTCTGAGATTACCATGCAGGCGCTGAATATCGCGGCCGACTTGCTAGACATTGTTCCCGAGCGCGCATTTATCGCATCCGGAGACAAGAGCGAGGACGAGTCGTCTGCGGCCGAGCAAAAGTCACAGTCCAGCTTGACCAACGCCGAATTGCTCAAGAAGATTCGCGACTTTTACGTCAACGACCAGGGCAACCTGGACACAGCAACACCATCATATGGCCCGCAGGTAGTGGCCGAACTGATTCTCCAGCGGGCGTGCAGCATCAGCTGCCAGTCTCTTCTGGACGGCGCCACCGACGTCGACCTGCCGCTCAAGAGTCGCATTCTTTTGCTTCTCCTCGACAAGACCCCACTCAACACGCCCTTTAACGTGTCTGACCTCCTCTCCGCTCTCCATAGCCGTCTTACTCGCGACGGCGATGCCACCGCTTTCACCACCTTCTCCTCCATCCTCTCCATCTCCATCAATCTCCACCTTAGCGAGCGCATCTCCACAAACGACCTGTCGGCCATTGTCCCTCCACTCGTTGCCCGGGCCTGGAAGTTCTTGTCTGCGCCCGAGCCCAAGTACCACGTCGAAACTGTTCGCAACCTGTGGCTCCTCCAGACGGCGCTCGGTACTACAAACCGTGATATCGAGGCCGCCATCTCCCAGCTCATGATCCAAGCCGACGTCAAGGGCACTTTTGCGGCTCGCAATGCCGACCCAGGCCGCAACTTTGGTGTGCTTTGGCTGCACACCCTACAGGACAATCCCAACTCGTCGGAACGGCGGACACCCAAGACACCCAAGACACCCAGCTCCAGCCTGCGGTCCTTCCCCCGCCTTGCTGGTGTTGACCACTACGACGTGATGCTGACTCGTCCTCTGCTATTGATTCTGGATGCCCTGATTGACGAGCGGACACAGTTGTTTATGACGGTCAAGACGTGGTTGATGTCTCTGGTAGGACTGGACCGTCTGTTCCTTATTTTGGCAAAGAAGTTCTTGGAACTGGGCATCTTGCGCAGCAGGCCATCAAAGACTACAGGCAATACTGCACAACCCCCAATCCCAGACACAGAAGAGGTCGACACGGAAGAGATCGACACGGACTTGTGTCTTTACTACTTGCGGACGCTCTCGAATATCTTCCGGTGGGCGCCCGAAACGTTGTGGGCTGTGTTGGCTCGACGAGCAGTCTCGCTCGACCTCCTTCGTGAAAGCGCCAGCGATCTTGGTAAGTCAAAACAATAAGGTACTATTCATGTTACACGCACATCCTTCTAACTCTCTTACAGTTCAATCAGAAGACACCGAAGTAACCTATCAAGAGTTCTTCGTCCATGTCTGCATGAAGTGCATTGTCCCCGCCGAACCAAGCGACAACAGCGGCCTGTCCGACCAGCGCGACGCACAGCTCTGCCGCTTTGCCCTCTACGCCCTCCATCAAATCCTCCTCAACCCCCATGCCACGGCACTTTCCAAGCTTCATCTCGAAGATGCGCTGCTCGAGCGCCTCGCCGAGGCTCTGCAAGGGCCCGATCCGTACATCCAAACACTCTTGTTGGATGTCTTGTCACCCGCCCTCAAGCTCCGCGACATTACGCCCGTCGAGCAGCCAGCATCGCCCACCAGCGAAAAGCGGACATTTAGCAGCGGCGATATCACTAAGATGGTCTCGTCACCGACCGAAGAAGTCACTCACACTGTTCTGCCACCTCCTGCTTCGTTGCTCAAGTGTATCCAGTCGGGCCTCAGTGTACCCAGCAGCCGCGCCGTTCTCGACAGCTGGGTTGGCTTCCTGTCGATCTGCCTGCCGTTCTACTCGGACGCCATCTTCCAGGTCCTGATCCCTCTCGTGGAGACGTTGTGCGCTCAGGTCAGCAGCACGTTTTCTAATCTTCAGGAGACGTTCCGAAACCCAAGACCAGAAGCACGTGTCGACACAGATGCACCCGAGACGACACTCATCTCTCTCCTTAATGCCCTTGAGCAGATTCTGGCGACCGGTCACCAGCAACTGCTGGCGGAAGAGGCCCGTGTGCAGTCCGTCAAGAGCCCCGACCAGCCGCAGAGCTTCTTTGGCAACATTTTCGCATCGGATGCGCCGCAGACCCGCAGTGCCACGGCCAACGACCGTCTAACTGTGCTGCTGGCCTTCCAGGACGCTGTGCGCATCTGCTTCCGCATCTGGTCGTGGGGCAAGAGTGGTAGCACGTCCGCGGCCACCCTGGACAAGACATCGGCTGCGTCGTTCAGCTACACATCAATGCGGGTACGCAACCGCGCACGCCGGCTACTGGAGCATCTGTTCCGCGCCGAGACACTCGAGTGCCTGGAGACGGTCGTGGACATCTGGCGGAGCGCACTAGCCACACAGGAGGAGACGGTTGCAGTGCCCTCAAACAAACAGTACACGGATGTATTCGACCTGCTGTTAACGCTCGACGCTTCTCGACCGCGGCACACGATCCCGGCCATCTTCAACTCAATCTACAGCCGCACCAATCCGACAGCACTCGACCCGGCACGCAAGTCAACGCTCACCATCTCGCTGCAAGACACGGATATCGTGGTCTTCCTCGTCGACTATGCGCGGTCACTCGAGGACGACGCCATGGACGAGATTTGGCAGGACTGCACCACTTTCCTCAAGGACCTGCTGGGCAATCCGTTCCCGCACCGACAGTCGCTGCCGTGCTTGCTGGAGTTTGCAGCAATTTTGGGCGAGAAGGTGGACAATACCAACTTTGGCGAGCAGCGCAAGATGCGGCGTGAATTGGGGGATATGTTCCTCCGGCTGCTAACTGCACTCTTCACGACACGCACCATCACGTTTCCCGATGGGGCAGGGTCGAGTCCACAGCTGGACCGTGGTGCGGCCGAATTTGGAACCACTCGCAAGGTTTCGGGCCAAGCAGCACAACAGCCACCGTCATCGTCTGCGCTCGTAACGGCAGACTATGGCAACCCGTCGGCCCGGGCAGATGACGTCGTCGGCATCCTGTCGTCGATTGTGCCCAACCTGCCCAAGATTCTGATGGAGAACGACCGTGTGCAGTCGGCAGCTACGACCATCTCGGCCAACGTCATTGGCCCCGCCATCCGCGCAAAGATGTTCCCCGATACGATGTCCCGCGCGACGCTGGTTCTGCTCCAAGAACTGTCGCGGCTGCCCAACAACCAAAAGGGCTGGAAGAAGGACGTTTCGGACGCCTTTAACGACGCGCGCTTCTTTGCATCGAGTCTCGAGCTCGTGCGCAGCGACTGGCTGAATCTGCTGAAGCAGTGGTCGGTCAGCGACAAGGAGCGCATGCCCGAGCTGCTGAGCCGCCTGACGGCACCTACGACGGCCGGTATAGTGTTTGGTGTCGGTGCCACGTCGGCACGCCTCGAAGCTGACCGGCGCACACAGCTGACGCTCCGCCGTGTGGCTCTTTTGATCCTGGCAGCGGCGCCCGACGCGTTCGTGTCGGACTTGCCGACCATCACTGAGAAGCTGGTCGAGCTCCTCGGTGCGTCGGCCACATCGTCACCATCGTCGACTACACGCGCCGAGGTGTACCTCGTGCTCCGTGCATTGGTTCTGCGGACAAGCGCTGTGCACTTGGCCGGTCTGTGGCCTCTCATGGACTCGGAGCTGCACGCGGCGATTGCCTCCATTGTGGCAGCTGACAACAGCACGGCCGCCGACACGTATAATAATGCATCTCTGCTGCAAGCGTGCAAGCTACTCGATCTGCTAGTGTGTGTGGCGCCCGACGACTTCCAGCTGCGCGAGTGGCTGTTTGTAACGGACACAATCGATGCCGTGTACCGGTCAGCGACGTACCAACCCGTGGCACTGGCAGACGAACTGTCGGAAGAGCTGGGCTCGGCGATGATGTTTAGCAACCACCTCAACTCTGGCTTGGAGTCGGTGGCGGCACTGGCGACCAACAACACAATGAAGCGCCCTCTTCTGGGCACAACTGGCGGCTTGAGCGACGAGGTCAGTCTGGAGCGCAAGGACGAGCTGGTGTCCAAGGTGCTGCGGCACTTCTTCAGCCAGCTGAGCATCTATGCCTTTGAGTCGACGTACACAATGGCGCCCGTGGACACGGAGGGGTGTGTGGACGGTGTGCTCAAGGACCTGTTTGACGAGCGGGCGATTGTCAAGGCGCTCTAGAGGAGGCGTAGCTCTGACCTAAAACAAGAAGTGGGTGGAGATGAAGAAAAGGTGGACGGGTTCGTGATTTTCTAAATGGTCTTCACAGTGTTGTAACGCTTTTATTTTCAGTTTTAAGGATGAAACCAAAAAAGGAACTCGTTATTGGGTATATGTAGATATGACAATATAAAAAAAATAAGATGCACGAGAAAATGTACAAAGATAACCCAATAAAAGAACCGACATCAAAAGACCCCAAAAGCGGATACAGAACATCAAAAATGAATACAATCCAAGCAATGCCAAAAAATGTGACCAACGAGTGTAAAAGACGGTTACTCCCCACACGGTTGTGCCCGATGCTCTAGCTCTTCCTTGTCGGCTGGATAGTAGGCCACGAGCGCCTTGCTGAAACCGTGCATGCAATACTGGACGACATCAAGCTTGGACTCGGGCGGTAGTGGGGTTTCGGTGTCCTCTGACTGAACGTCTACTTCTCCATTCACATTCACACTCTCCGGCTCTCTCCGTAGAAACAGATCGGCCAGCTGCTGCAGGTCGCTCGTTCGTGGCAAGTAGAGAGCATGTGGCAACGGATAGCAGGCATCGTGCAGAGCCTGCAGATTGTATGGCTCCATTGTGGACAAGTCAAAGACCGCCTGGGACGTGTAGCTGACACCGCCCCAGGGTGGTGATGCAAAAAGAACTGTGTTTTTCAAGTCCAAAGGGTCGATAGTGTCGTCGTCGATGTAGCCCTCGTCTGTCCGTCCTCTCAACAGTTCCTTCAAGACTTCAAAACAGTCGCCGTGCACCCACTGAATGACACCCTCGCCCACGCCCGAGATTCGTGCGTTCTCCTGTGCACAGGCCAGTGTGTCAGCATCCCGCTCGATGCTGATGATGCGGTCAAAGTAGCCGTGCAGCGCGAAAGCAATGGTGTTGCCTCCCGCGCCGGCAAACATGTCGACAACCGTTGTAGCGGGCGGTGAGTAGCTGGCGGTTGTGTAGTACTCTGTAGGAAAAACGGGCAGTGGGATGTCCTCGGCAATCTTGCGGGCGACAGGCTCGGGTGTCACACCGAACCATGCATCGTCGGTCAGGTAGATGCCATCGTTGTAGTTGGGAAAGATCTTGAAGCGGCTCTTCCAGTACTTCTGGATGTCCCAGGGTACATCTTGGAGGCGGGTGTAGTGGTGGCAGTTGTCTGTCAGGGGCAGGTCTGGAGCTATTTGGACCATGTTTGCAGTTGTTGTGTGTGGGATAATGCGAAAGAATAAGAATATAAAAAATAGAGATGAAAAGGAAAAAGCGCAATTGAAGTCTACACAATTTGACCTAGCTTTAATGACTGCTGGAAAGGTATAAAGACAATGCTTATAAAAGGTGTAGCGTAAAGGTTGTGAATAATGAGACAAAAATGGAAACCAATGGTATTCAAAGGGCACCCCTCAAACAAGAAGATGCAGCATTTCGATGTTGTTGAAGTGACGGTGTTGAAGCCTTGAAGTGAGGTCGAGAATTTATTTTGGCTTTTGACAAGGCTAGACGGCCTCGACGGCGCCTTCCCTGCGTTAGTGCCGACAGGCAGTCGTGACCCACTTTTAGCCCCATGTACAGTGCGCGAGCTATGTAAGAGGACAGCTATGGGAGCAGTACGAATGCGGGACGTTGATTCGCTAGGGGGAGCAAGTGAGGGAAGGTGCGATACAGCAAGCTGTTCAATGCCAGCGCGACGTCAGCTACACCACGGAAGACAGGAAGCAACATCACCAAACCAAGCTAGAGCATACGCAAAACAACACAGCATAACCCCACAATCCTGTCTCGACCACACGACCATCCATAACTATTCAAGCCACCGAAAAACGAGACCAACAACCTCTCACCCACCGACGGCAGCATGTTCAACGCGCTCAACCGGTTCATCTCGCGGCTGGACGGTGAAGGTCCGGCCACGGACAAGGAGGCCACCCATGGCACTTTCGGTTTCCAGGTCCTGCGCAACACCAATCTCGAGCTGACTGTCGAGCCATGGTTCGACTTTATCGTGGGCATCAATGGCCGCATGATTGACGACTCGGATCCGATGCTGTTTGCCCAGGAGGTGCGCAACTGTGCGGGCGGCACCGTCACTCTGGGGCTTTGGTCTGCCAAGGGCCAGCGCACGCGCACAATGCATGTCCCCGTCCCCTACGACACCGCCGCTTTGGGATTGTCCCTGCAATGGACCCCTCTGGCCGTCGTGTCCAACATTTGGCACGTCCTGGACGTCCCCGCGCGGTCGCCCGCCGAGTTGGCCGGCCTGCTGCCCTACAGCGACTACATTCTGGGCACACCGGAGGGCGTGCTGCACGGCGAGAGCGGCCTGGGCGAGCTCGTGGAGGACCATATTGGCCGCCCGCTGCGGCTCTGGGTGTACAACAACGAGTACGACGTGACGCGCGAGGTGTCGATCCAGCCGAGCCGGGACTGGGGCGGCGAGGGTGCGCTGGGTTGTGTGCTCGGCTACGGAGCATTGCATCGACTGCCTGCTCCCCTGAGCGAGCCTGTGTCCGGGCCGGGAGAGACCATGTTTGACGGCGACAACGAGAAGACCCACCTGCATGCGGCACATGGCGGACCCATTGCAGCGGGAGACATGTTTGAGCAGGCAGCCACAACACCGACTGCATCCACGTTCCCTGGCTCGGCATCAGGAGCACACCCACCAGCAGGAGGTGCACCGCCGGCGGCAGACAACTTCTTGGTGCCGGCACAGCTTGTGTCACCACCACCACCACCTGCTAGCGGTGCAGGGGGGCCTCCGACTAGTGGAACAGCAACACGTTCAAAGAAGAAGGACCGGCACCACAACACGGGCGGCAACGCGGCGGGTCTGTCTGTGGACGACTACTTCAAGGAGGAAGAGGAGAAGAGCCAGCAGCTGGACGGTGCACCGAGCCGGTCTATTACACCGGTGGCACCGCCACCCAAGGGTGGCCCGCCACGAGCTGGCACGCCCAAAGAGGCTGCAAAAGAGGAGAGCTAGGGTTGAGGATGCGTGAAGAGCAAGCGATTGGATACGATTGAATGTACGATTATATCTTATATCAGGGAGTCTCAGTGTTTGATTTTACTAGAAAGGCAAGAAGCAGCAGGGCTTATGAGAACAAGTGAAGGGTACTTTAAAGACACAGAAACAGATGTTCATTATATCAAACTCGCGAAATATGGAAACAAAATACAAAGTGAAGACGCCAGTTCTTTTGTAGCACCGTTTTGGTGGTTGTCTTTTGGAAGCAGAGTCTCGTCCTCTACGTCCGTTCAGCCATTAATGGCTCTTTTCTCTCCGAATCTCCTTCTATCCCATCTCATTGTACACGTCGACATCCGTCGTTGTCTGGCCGTGGCCGGTTGGCCACCCACCCCTCCCTGTTCCTCCTTCTCTCGACTCGCCGCTTAGTTGATGAAGTTGACGCAGAAAAAGTGCAGTATCAGACTGCACACAACGTAGTCGGCAAATGCCCGCTCGGGGGAGACGGCAGGGAAGTCGGCCTTGTTGGCCTCGGTTGTCTGGATGCGGAGGGAGGCTACAAAATTAGCGGTGGAAAAATTGCGTGGCATCGTAATGAGGGGACCTACCAGTCAGGACAAACTGGCCCACGGTCGAGGAGAAGCCCGACAGGAACGCGTTAAAGGGGTAGTTTCCGGCCAGCACGCAGTACACAAACTGCAGCGCACCGACAACGACCAAGAAGGCCATGAAGGCGTCCAAGATCTTGGTCCGCTGCGGCGTCGCCTTTTGGTAGTGCGATAGCAGGTTGTCGACGACGTTCTGGATGGAGTTGCCGGAGGACGAAGAAGAGGAGGAGGAGGTCGAAGAAACGGGCTTCGCAACGGGGACTGGGACAGCAACGGGTGTCGTCGTCGTCGATGATGTTGTCGGGACAGACGTCGACGAACCGGTCGCCGCCGCCGAGGGTGTCGCGCTGCGTCTAGCCATTGTGTGTAGGTGTGGGTTGTGCGTGACGAGAGGATGAAAAGAGAGGACGAAAAGATCAATTAGTGAAGTCGAGATAATATCGTCGATGCGTCAAGCAGGAAAGGACGTCGTTGGATGCTGTTGAGACAAAACGACAAAACCGGCAAGTACTTAATCCAAGGCCAAGGCCACGAAGCTGGAAGCTCTCCTGCAGTAGCGACAACGCGCACACTGTGGCACTAGCGCGGGCCCCTGGGTCGTCAGCTCCTCCTGCTTGCAACAAGGACACGCAGCCTTCTTGGTTTCTTGGGGACCAGCAAATTGCGCTAGTTAAACCTGGCACGTGAAATTATGGGGCATTTAAAGTGGCCGTTCTCAATCACTTCACTTACATCATCATGAGTGGTAATTTGTATGAAGATGAATTTCTTGTGATGAAGATGGGGAGAGTTAGTACAGAGAGACGAAGAGAAGAAAAGGGGGTGGAAGAGACAATCTAGGGGGACAGACACAAAATAGAGACACGATAGACAAACATATAG
>JANSLP010000216.1:0-56258 GCA_029298735.1 Ophiostoma sp. CBS 140.51
GTCGTCGGTATTGGCGGTGACCCCTTCAGCGGCACCAACTTCATCGACTGCCTGCAGGTCTTCCTCGCCGACGAGGAGACTGACGGCATTATCATGATTTTCAGAATGGATTGTATACCTTCCAGTTTTTCTTTCTTTTCAAAATAGGTCCGTAGGCCTTTGTGTATCTTTTTAATATGTGCAACCTACTAGGTCATCTACAGTACATTTTGCCAATAGCGTCTTATGATTTTGTGTTTATGAATTTCGAGAATGGATCTTGTATCTTTCCTCCTCCACTTCTCTTTCTTTTTTTCTTTCGTCCCTTTTCTTTCGTCCCTTTCGTGTCTTTTTGTCGTCTTTTTTCTTGTTTTTAGATATGTTTACATCATGCTTGCAGCAACGAAAACCAGTCTACTTTGTTCTGTATTTCGAATTTGGAAAGTCAAACAAGAAGCAAACTAGTGCATCTACGCTGGCCCACTTGCCTCGCCTGCTTTCATGCTTACAAAACAAACATAAGCATCTGAACTCTCATTATACGACGTATTGTGACCATATTCCGTACTCTGTAAGATTTTGAGACGGAAGGGCAGCAAGGTTGAGACAGAAAGGATAGCAAAGTGCGGAAGAAACTCCGTCCCATCCCCTGCATTTATGCATCAATGACGTAGGCCCCGCAAATGATGACGGTCGGGCTGCCCGAGGAGCCCTCCAAAAATCGGGACTCCACTTTTGCGTCCCCGTACCCGGGATGTGACCTCCACATGCCGTGTTTCCGGGAAACTGGGGTTGGTTCAGCCCTATTGCGTTTCGCTCGTTGGCACCGAAAAGGGCAATCCGGCGATCGAGATAGGCGATTCTTTTTTAATGTGCAGAAACTTGGCCCGGGAAGATGCTCTCGATGTTCTCGACACTGTTATAAATATGTGACATCCCCTCGATGCAGCTTCAACTGTAAATACTGAAGAAAAATATCAAGACACATCTCCAACAACGAGCAATCATGGCTGTGATTCAATATTCATTTGCGGGCTGGGCCTGTCTGGCCTTGGTGGTCTATTTTGTCGTCAATGTAAGCAATTCCCTCTACAGGTCCGGCTGCAAATGCGGCGCAGTGATCTGACATCACTTCCAGATTATCTCGAAGGCCTTCTTCTCGCCGCTGTCTCGACTTCCCGGCCCGTGGCATGCACGCTTCACGCGCCTCGCCCTGAAACGCAGCATCCTTACTGGCAAGCGCATGTACTATGTGCACGATCTTCACGCAAAGTACGGACCGGTCGTGCGTATTGCCCCCGACGAAGTCGCCGTCGCCGACCCGGAAGGCGTCGCCCAGATCCACCGTATCGGCAGCGGCTTTCTCAAGGGACCTTGGTATGCGGGCATCAACAATGCGCCCGAGCTCGGCATCTTTGCCATGGTAAACCCCAAAGACCACTCGCAGCGTCGACGCCTGTTTGCCAAGGCCTTTAGCAATACGTCGCTGCGGCAGAACTGGGAGCCGACGATCCACGAGAAAGTGAAGCTGGCGGTGTCGAAAATCAAAGACGATATCCAACAAAAGAAGGAGGCCGACATGCTCAAGTGGTGGACACTGATGGCGACGGACCTCATGGCAAACCTGTCGTTTGGCGAGTCCTTCCACATGCTGGAACAAGGCGAGAAGAACCAGTACGTGCGCGTGATTGAGTCGGCAATGGTCACCAGTGGCATCGGCTACGAGCTGCCGTGGGTGTATTCCATTTTGCGCTGGATTCCCCTCAATGCCGTGCAGGTCATTGTCAACTCCCGCGAATTTATTATCGAGTACGGCGGCAAGGCTGTCGACAACATGCGCCAGCACGGCAGTGGCAGCCAGAACCTTTTCGGCAACATGATGGCGGCGTGCGAGGACAGCGACAAGGAAAACTTTAGCGACCTGAGTGTCCGCATCGAGGCCGCGAACCTGCTAGTGGCCGGTTCCGACACGACGGCCAACACACTGACGTATGCAGTGTGGTGTGCTCTCAAGAAGCCGGACCTGCAGCGGCGGCTGGTGGCGGAAGTGGGCGCTCTCGGTTCGGACTATGGCGACGCCGATCTAGAAAAACTGCCACTGCTGAATGCTGTCATTGACGAGACGCTGCGGCTGTACGGTGCTGCTCCGGGTGCACTGCAACGGACAGTGCCTCGCGGCGGCGCCACGTTTGCCAACCATTTTGTCCCCGAAGGCACCATGATTGAGACGCAGGCTTATACTAGCCACAGAGACCCCAACATCTGGGCCGATCCTCTGAGGTGAGGAACACTTGAGAACGGTGAGACGATTACACGTACTGAAAATAGTTACTAACGCACTGACAACAGCTTTGACGAATCACGCTTCTTGGACCCGTCCAAGTTGACCAAGGACCAAAAGCAGGCATTTTTGCCCTTTGGTGGAGGCACGCGAGTGTGTATTGGCATCCACTTGGCCCGGACCGAGCTGCGCCTGGCTCTCGCACACTTTTTTAGAGAGTGTCCGAAGGCCAAGCTGGCAAGCACAATGACAGACACGGAGATGGAGATGGAAAACTTCTTTTTGATTGCGCCGCGTGGCCACCGCTGTATGATTACGCTGGAATAGGGTTGATGAGTTTGCAATTTGTTTTGATTCAATCTATTTTATGTATATACAATACTATTATTTTAGTCCATCATCGCTTTTGTTCCTACAGATTCGCCGCCGAGATGGTGGCCTTGACATCGGCCGGGTTGGCCGACGGTAGTCTTGGCTCCGGCAGGCCGAGCTCCTTGGCCACACGACGCGCAGCCCACAGGCCCGTGACAAAGGCCAGCGAGAGACCACCAGTGTATCCCGTGTTGCTGAAGCCACCAGCATCGACACCGGCAACATGCAGGCCAGGGATGCGGGACTTGTCGGGGGTCAGAGCATGGCCCTCAGTGTCAATGGCGATGCCGCCGTACGTGAACGTGATGCTCGGCTGGACCTCCATAGCAAAGAAGGGACCGTCAACACCGTCAACCAGGGCTACAGGTGGCGTGCCACCGCGGCCGACGGGTGCATCGAGTGCCACGGTCGAATCGCCCAGACGCACGGAGCGGTCGTAGTCGGCAATTGTGCGGCGGGCCTGGGCAGCGTCGACGCCCCACGTACCCAAAATCTTGACGAGGCCGTCGAGGTTGGCGGCGCTCTCAACACGGCAGCCGTGCGACTTGGCCTTTTGCAGACGGTCAATGTCGCCCGCGTTGGGGAACAGGGCGCGGACGCAGTGCTGCAGACGGGTCTTGTCGTTGAACAACAGGAAGCCGCGGCGCTTTTCCTGCTTGGCCAGGTATTGATTGACAATCTCGTCGCCCGTCGTTTCATCCGTAAAACGGCGGCCAGCCTCGTTGAGCAGAAGGCAGTGTTTGCTCTGGTACTGGGCCAAGGGTAGGTAGTCCTTGGGGTCGACGTCCTCCACACGCAGAGGTGCCGCCATCAGATGGCCATAGTAGGTGCTCATACCGCGGCTGGTGCCCGCGCCGACACCCGCGGCCAGCTGCAGACCGTCACCGACAGAACCCTTGTTGGCGCGCACGAAAATGTTGTCGGCGCCCTGGCCCAGGTAGCGCGACGTCAGCGAAGGCGAGCCCTGGAAGCCACCGGTGGCCAGAACGACCGTCCTGGCGTTGATGTTGTAGAGTTTGCCTGTCTTGTTGTTCTTCACGACGGCGCCCGTCACGCGAGACCCCAAAACGCCCGGCGCCTCTTGGTTCAGCTTGACGACCTGTGAGCCCGTCCAAATCTCCGACTTTTGTGCCGCAGAGTCAATCCAGCTGCGCTGCACAGCTTGCAGGGCGCGGATCGTAATCGGGAAGCCGATGCCGATGGTCATGATGCCGTCGAAGCGCGGCGCCGTCGGCACGTCGTGGTCACGCATCCACTGTACTGCCTGTAGGTATTCGTCGAGGAACGCCTTTTGCAGCTGCGGGTCGCCATCCGGCACCCATCCGCGCAGCTTCTCGTAGTTTTGGGGCGCCCAGAACATGCCAGCCGAGTAGTTGGACGAGCCGCCCACGACAGCCTGCTTTTCCACCACCAACACCTTGGCACCAGCGCGGGCGGCAAACGACGCGCAGGCCAGGCCGGACATGCCGCCGCCGCAAACCAGGACGTCGACGTTGAGAGACTCCATGGGGGGTTGTAGGAAGGAATTTGTGGTGAGTTTCGTGGTGGGTATTTTTCTCTAGTTCTTTGATTCTTTGAAAGGCAATTCGTGTCGATCGTAAGAGACTGAGGTTGTCAATTTGGGGTCCAAGCTCAGGTCAATCAAACTATCACGAGGAGCCAAAATATCTTTTATGAGCTCTGTTTTATTTTTATTTTTATTTTCAAAACTGTTAAGCTGTTCCGTACTCGCAAATGTCGTCACATCTTGGTCGGCCGGCGACAAAACAAGTAGCCGGTCTCCGGTCCCACTTGGTGATCCATCGAGAGTCGCGCCGTCTGACCAGGGTCGACAGGGTCAAAAGTCGGATGGACACTGGCACCCCTCACGCTAATTGCAACACGGAGACAAGCCGGTCGTCAGACTGACCAACTCCATGCAGATGATGACCATTTCCATAAACCTGACCCAATGTGATTGGTAGCACGTTTCTCCTACGTTATCCGCTTGCAAAAGTGGACAATACGAACGCGGTGGCTTCTCGAGCTGGTCATACGCAAATGAGGGGAAGGAATGGGCCGATTTCAGGAGGCATCTAGTCCGATGTCATGGTGTCGTGTTCATGGTCTAAAAACTACTGAGTATTCAAGATTGTGATACGGACGTGTGATTTTAGCTGGAAATTATCATTAGAATTGGACTGGGAACGCTATCTGTCTAGACATCTACCTTTGCTCTCCCATCATAGCCGCGAAGCTTTTGCGTTCAGCCCGCAATACTCCTCCACCTTGCGCCACGACGCCATGCCGCGTTGTGCCCATTCGTCGGGCACCGTCGACCGTGTGTCCCAATGGTCGAGGTTAAACACCTCCATCGTCACCCACCCACGGTATCCCAGGTCAAACACCGTCTTGGCCACCTCCATGACGGGCAGCACGCCCTCTCCAGGGAAGCAGCGGCAGTTGCGTGACTGAATCATAAAGGGCGGCGCGTCGAGGTCGCGGCGCGGGTAGTTGGGCTGGTTGGGGTCGGCGGCCGTGGCGTCGCTGAGCTGGAAATAGGCAATGTTCTCGGGCCGGAGAGAGGCCTTCATTTCTTGTAAGCTGGCTTGGAGAGCCGCCATGCCTTCCAGGTGCACGGGCTGCTCTGCATTCAAGGGGTCGCCAGCAACGCGCGTGGCAATATGGTAGGTGTCGAGGCAGTGCTGGACGGTCGAGGGGAGGTCGACTTTGCGGACAACGGCGTCAATCTGCTGCCAGGTATCGAGGTGGAAGCCCCACGCGGGCGCTTCATAGCCAATCTTCACGCCACGAGCCTGTGCCATGAGACCAAGACGGCGCATGTTGGCAGCCAGTATTTTGACGTCGGGAGAAAAACTGGCGGGGTCAAGCGGATAGAGAGCCGATGTGATCTGGAAGATGTCCACGCGCAAAATGGCACAGAGGTCGAACCACAGCTCGGCCTCGCCCAGACGAGCATTGATGGCCGCGGCATCCTTGAGGCCGTCGTAGGCGCCGAATGGGTTCAGTGCCACCAGATGCAGGCCGAGCGAGTCGGCCTTTTTGCGAATGTCGGCGGCAGCGGCACGGAACCGGGCGGGCCGGATCGGCAGGTGTCCGAAAACGGAAGTTGCGTGGGCTTCGAGACATTCAATGGCAATTTCCATGCCCTGAAAACCCTGTTTGCTGGCGGCCTCCATCTTGCGGAGGACGGTGTGGCCCGCGGCCGACTTGCCGAGCGCATTGCTCGCGATGGCGATTTGGATAGGCATGTTTGGGTGGTTGTCTATTTTTCGAATTTGTCGAGTATTTTTGTCGCTTATTTTCTCTTCTATTTCTTGTCTTTTTCTTTTTCCCGCATTTTAGTTATGATACTTTTCAATGTTAAACCAATTATTTCATTATTTCCAGCCCATTTTTTGACGACATCGGTCCATTTACAACATGACAAAGACATTCTCCCGCCTTTTAGGTGTCGTCGTGTTCTGTAGGCGACCCGACCGGAGGACGGATGCCTGAATAAATAACCGGGCACCAAAAACCCGGGGAATAAAGGGCAATAATGGGCAAGAAAGGGGAAGAATAAACAACCGGCGATTAGCGTGTGGGGAAGTGGGGGGCCCGTCATCGGCCGCCATAGGCCACCGTAGATCGCCAAAAGTCGCCAAAGGATGCCAACGGACCTGTTTGGTTCATGATACGGTCGGCTCGGCTACTAGCCAGTGAACACGACGGCGACTACGGAGGACATCGAAGGGGGATTGACACAGTACACGGGACCTAGAAGCGAGTCAGCTGTTCCTCTTCTTCTTCATTGTCCCTTCCTTTTACCGTCTTTTTTGGTCTGATTGTCTTCCTTAATATTCCTCATTTCCAGGGTTTCCCCATATTGATTCTCCAACATCCAAAATTGCCCACCATGCCTCTCTCACCAAACGCCATCACCTCGAAAGTGGTCATCGTCACAGGTGGTTCTCGTGGCTTCGGCGCTGCTATTGTGCAGCGCTTCGTGCGCGAGGGCTGCAAAGCGATCGTGCTCGACCTGGATGCCGGCGAGAAGAACGACAATGTCCACTACCAAATAGCAGACGTGACCAAGCGCGAGTCTTGGGAGGAGGCCCTGGCATTTGCCCAGAAGACATACGGCCGCCTCGACGTCGTCATCAACAATGCGGGCATCACGTTCAACAATGCGCCCATCCACACCAAGACGATGGCGGAGTTTGACAAGACGTTCAACGTCAATGTCAGAGTGAGTTCCCTGTCTTACTGAGTGCTGATTTCTGAGATCCCCTCTAACTTCTTGCCTCCAGCCCACATTCTTGAGCGCCCAGGTCATCGCTCCGTATATGCTCGAGCAAGGCCACGGCGCGTTTGTCAACATTACTAGCACCGGCTACACCCGCCCGCGAGCAGGCTTTGCTATCTACAACGCATCCAAGGCGGCCGTCGCCATTGCCACGAAGTCCATGGCCATGGAGTACGCCCCGACGATCCGCTTCAACGGCATTGCACCTGCAGTCGGCAACACGGGCATGCTGCAGGCCAGTCTGGTCAGCCAGGATGAAGCCGCACGCGCGGCGAAACTGATGCAGGTGACGTCCTCTTTGCCGATGCAGCGGCTGTGCGAGCCTGAGGACGTGGCCAACGCAGCGTGGTTCCTAGCGTCGGAGGAGAGCTCATTTATGACGGGAACGATCATGGACGTGGATGGCGGACGGGGTGTGTAAGGGAAAAATAGACGTATACAGTAATATGTAAGAATGGATATTTCATGCAAATCGAAAGACAGTCGATGCCTCTGATGTAAGATTGGGGTTTCTTTTACCATTAAAGTAACGAAAGAAATAAGATAGATGTGGTTGACCGTTGGATTTTCTTATTCGAGGTTTACATTTTGTTTCTTCAACTCTGTAGATATTTCGAGGGCCGATAAAGGCCAATAAAAATGGAATTAATACTGTACAAATAGAAAAAGGAACCAATGTTGAATCAGTGGCAAGAGCACACCCGGTTCACAAAGCGCCAGGCGTCCTTCACAAAAGTGGAGAAAGGCACCTCGCTTGCCACCAAGATACTGACCAAAATAATCTGGGGCATTCCCCGCACGGCTCTTCTTCTCTCTGATCTTTTCCCCTTTCTTTCTTTTCCCTGTAAACACACATTACACTGAAAACGTCGAAATGGTACACCATCAAAATGTCGTCAATATCGTCCACCGGTAGCAATAGCAATGGCAAGAGCAGCGGCCGTACGCGCCCGGCGGCTCTGACGGCCTGCGAGGCCTGTCGGAAGCTCAAGATGCGCTGCATCCGGCCGACTGCGACAGAAAACAGCGAGTCGAACCAAAATGAACCGTGCGAACGATGTCGGCGCAATAAGCGGACATGCACCATCCCTGAAGCCCGCCCACTCGGCCGGCGACATGGCGCTACAGGTCGCTACCATGGCCTCGAAAAGGCGTATCGACGCATGCAGGCCGAGCTCAAAAAGGCACAAGCGCAAAAGTCCCAGCTGCGACCTGACACCGCGGATGAAACTGATGTCCCTGATTACGCACAAATATCTGACATTTCGGATATCCCGGATATACCCGACATCACAGATGTTCCAGACGTTTCTGTTTCTGTCTCTGTGGATGACATGCCCGATGTATCGGCGGTGCCACTGCAACGGAACAGAAACAGCAGAGAGCCTGGAAACAGAGAGTCTGCCAACATTGTTGAAGACAACTTCGTCTCGCCCGCAGACACCATCGTGGCCGCCACTGACTCTGCCCCAGCACCATATTCTTACGATGATCCCGCACAGCAAGCGCAACCCGAACCGGAGCCTGACCCGGAGCCCGATCAGGAACCTGACCCGGAGCCCATGAGCAACCCGTTGGCACTTTTGGCCGACGCGTCATCGGATGCCGCTCAGGCACTCGCATCGGTATCGTCGGGAACAGAGGCTACACTACACATTGGTGTTGGCCGGCGGTTGCTACGCCGTCCGGGCTACGTCTCCCTTGGCCTTCGTCTCAGTCGCGACACACTCGAGCAAGGCTTGGATGTGCTCTATGCGCCGCCGTCCGACAAACACGCCACGCATGCCAACTACTTTAAGAGACCGTCAGGCGTGTCGCCGGCACGCGATGTGGGGCCCGACCTCGACCCGGTGGACCTCGGACTTGTGACCATGGAGGAGGCCGCCAGCTTGTTTCGGAGCTACTATGCCCGCTTTCACCCCATCAATGGCATTTTAGATCCCATCTTGCACACACCGACGTTTGTTCGGGCGCGCTCGGCACTTTTGTTTACGTGGATTATGGCGCTGACGGCGCAGTTCGAGGTCGGCCATGGAGCGGCGTCACTGGCCAAGCGGCTCCGGCTTCACGGTGAGAAACTATCGCACCACGTACACGCTTGCGGCTTCAAGAGCGTCGAGATCATCCAGGGCTACTATATTTCACTGTTGTCGGCCAGCCCGGCGGCGACGATGGCCGAAGAGCGAAGTTGGCTGTATACCATGTACGCGTTCGGCCTCGGATCGGAGTTGGGGCTGGATAAGGAGGATAAAGAAGACAGGGTGGAAAAGGAGGCCGAGACGGTGCCAGCGAAACCATCACAGCCGACGCGGCCATCACAGTCACCATACGGAACCGGGGCTTCCACGGCAGGTCCGGACTCCGGTAACACGGACCGTGCCGCTCCCGCTCCCGCTTCCGGTCCCGCGACCCGCCCTAGCTTCGACCGCTCTGAACGTGACTGCCGTTTGGCACGCAACCGGCAACGAACGTGGCTGCGCATCTTGCTGTGGGAACGTGCCAACAGTGCCGCGCGTGGCCGCATGCACAATTTCCCCGAGACGGCACTAACGCGCAACATTGAGCGCTGGTCGCGCCACCCACTGGCCCAACCCGCCGACAGGTTCATCTGCGCTTTTATCCTGCTACGGCGCACGCTGGCCGATCTGCAACAGGACTTACACTGTCGAGCACAGGCCCAGGCGCAGGCCCAAACACCTGTTGCAGACGTCCACTGGGTGTGTAATCTTGTCGACGCCACCCTACGTCCCTGGCGTGAGGCGTGGCTCCCGCCCGATGACGATACAGACGTTGTCTCAGACGCTGACACGACACAAACCTACATGGGTCATGTCTACCTGCATGCGCGACTGTGGACGCTCTCGTTTGCGCTGCACCGGTCCATCAGTCACGACCCGGCCCAGCTGCACGCCATCCGGCAAGACTGCTTTGCGGCCGCGGTGCAGTGTTGTGAGTCGGCCGTACGCGACCTTCAGGCGTTGGGTGTAGGACTGTACTGCATGCTTGCGCCCACTTGGGCTATGATTTCGTATGCCGCTGTCTTGGCTTTGTCTCTCTTTCCTACTCTTTACACTGCCAATGCGGGTACCTCCTCTGCGGACAGCGAACTTCTTGCCCTCGTTGGCCAGGTCGCCCTCCAACTTGAGCGAGCCGGCACTACGCCACCCCATCGCTACGGCATTGCTGCTCTGCTCGGCCACCACCTCGTGTCCATCCTGCGCACACGTTTGCGGACGAGACATCAGCAACCTCAGACTACACAGCAAGGACAACCAGCACAGTCCTTACAGGAGCAAGAGCTGCCGACACCGACAACAATGCCATATACACAACAGGGCCAACAAGCCCAGCAGACACAACAAACACAAGCGACACACCATCTACACCTGCCGCCGAAACAACAACCGCCCATGTCTATGCCTATGGCAACACCAATGTCCATGGCACAGGATGCGTACCAACATAGGCAGTACCCGCCCTACCCGCAGCCCGATGTGCGTGCCGATATCTATACCAATGATGCAGAAGATGGGTCTGGCCGGATGCCAATGGTTTATCACAACCACGAGGTCATGCACGACAGCATTGGTGCGATGGGTCCTATGGGCGCAATTGGCGCCATGGATGTTGATGCGATCGGTGCCATTGCGGATCCCACCGTCTCAGTCTACAATCCGTTCTGGACGCCGGCTGTGGCCTCGACGGAGGGGGATCTTGATGTCACGGGTGAAGGGTTTGTAGATCTGTTCAGAGACATGTTTGGGCAGGGTTTGGGAGGTGTCTTTTAGTCCTTCAAATCGGATGTCTTTTAGAACTATTGTAGATCTATGTAGAAATTAAATCAAAAATAACATTCAAATTTTATCACATCTTCTATCGCTTTTACTCATCTACAGATTACTTGAAATTCTGGTCTCGCCACGCAGAACCTTCTTCACAAAGTGCGGGTCTTCCCGCAGCGGCCGGCCCAGACCGCACATGTCAATGTCGCCGCGCTCGACAGCCTCGGACATGCGGAACCCGTCGCGCCAGCCACCGGTGGTGCCAATGACGGCGCGCGACAGCACCTTCTTCATCTCCTGTGCCCACTCGATGAAGTAGCTACCCCGCAGACGCTGCGAGGGCCGCGTGCCCAGCTCCGTCATAATGTTGCCGCGCCACGCGGGTGATTCGTAGGTGCCGCCCGAAATGTCGAAAAAGTCCACACCGGCCTCCTCGAGCCACTTGATGACGACACACATCTCGGCAAAGCTGGTGCCGCCCTCGATAAAGTCGTGGCAGTTGAGCTTGGCGCCAATGACAAACTTGTCCGAGGGCAGCTTGGCCTGGATGGCGCGGACAATGTCGAGCACAAACCGCGCGCGGTTCTCCAGCGAGCCGCCGTACTCGTCGGTGCGCTTGTTGATGAGCGGGGACAAGAATTGGTTGATAATGTAGCCGTGGCTGGCGTGCAGAATAATGCCGTCGGCACCGGCCTCAGCGAGCACAGACGCCGCCCAGACGTAGCGGTCCATCAGGTCCTGTATCTCCGCCTTTGTGAGTGGGCTGGGTTCGCCGTATGTCTTGTCGAGACAGGGGCGCAGCTGGGTATCAGACGACGATTTGGGGTGCTTGTTCAAAAACTTGGGCACCTGGCGGCCGGGGAACTGCAGCTGCCCCAGGAACACGGCACCGTGCGACTTGGCTGCCTGAACGGCCGGCTTGAAAGCAGCGACTGCATCCCAGGGATTGTTCATGTCCAGCACGGCATTGCTGTAGTTTTCGAGATGCTCGCGGTGGATGGGGATGTTGCCCGTGCAAATGAGGCCGGCGCCGCCGTCGGCCACGTCCTGGTAGAGCTCGGCGTAGCGGGGTAGCGGCTTGCCGCAGAGCTCAATGTTTTTGTCGTCGTGCGTCGAGGCATACTCGCTGAGCGGCGTGCGGTAGAGACGGTTGGGAATGACCTTGCCGGAGAGCGGGAGGGTGATGGACTGGGTGGATGTTAGCTATATTGAAATTGACAACCGCATGCTGTTTATCGTCAAGGAAATCCCAAATCATTTGGGGGCTTACCTGAGCCAACGGGGAAACGTATGATGCCGACATGATGGATGATGAGTTGTGTATGGATGGAGTATGGAAGGATGTGATGATACGATCTCGGCAGATGAAGGAATATGCAGGCCTGTCGAGCTCTTTTCAAGTGTACTGTGACCTTCTCCTGAACTTTGTTTTTTAACTCTTCTCTCTAATCACCCGCGTGAACCTCCGCGCCAACTCCGCGCGTCATGAAAGGATGAAGCTGCACCGTCCCTGCTCCGTCCCTGCTCCGTCCCTTGGCCCCACACGTCACAACCGGCGCTTTAATCTGATGCCGGCCACCGGTCGAATTGAACGAGGCTAGTGGGACGACCAGTTTCGACGATGGCCAACTTCAACATGACGCCGTCTTTTGGTCTTTCCCCGTTTTTCTCTTTTCCAGTTTCCCCTCTCGCAGGATGGAGTCGTGGTCACATCGTTTGAAATTACTGCACGGTTGTGAATGTAGTATCTTGTTTTATCAACTCGATTTTGTTGGCTAGTCTATAGTTAACAGTTTGTCTACAATTTTGCGGCCGGGTGTGCCGGCGTGTTTGGTTTTCCGCTTGCACCCACACTCTCCTCCACAACGGCCATGAGTTTCTGCACCGTTGACTCCTCCACACCCTTCTCCATCCACAAAATATGCTGTGCTATGCAGACACGTGCAACCACTTCGGTGCCAGACACAACCCGCCATCCATTAGCTGCTGCGGTATTGTAGAGCGCCGTCTGCGGTGACGGCATGTAGCACATGTCCACCACAATCCTTTTGGCGTTGTCTCTGTCCCGGGCTAGGACGGCATCCAGTATTGCCCGGCAGCGAATTTCGTCTGCGTCCTGCGGTGGCAGGTCTGGCACCGTGCCGACAATAATTTGTGGTAGCTCCAGCTTCGCAACCTCGTCGAGAGACGACACGTAGCGCAGCGTCACGGTCTTGTCAAACGACTCCTTGAGGGCGTCCACCTCCAACTTGAGCCGATTGACCACGTAGATCTCCGAAACGCCAAACCACCGCCACAGCGCGTAGACGGCACTCCGCGCCGCGCCGCCTGCCCCCAGAATCATGGCTGGTCGGCCGCGAGTTTGTGAGGCGGCATCGGGGAAGCGTGCCAACACAGCCTCCCGGATACCCACGCAGTCCGTGTTTGTGCCAATCCACTTCTTTTGCCCGTTTTGTCGACGCACAAATCCCGTGTTGACCGCGCCAATGACTTTGGCCTCGTCCGTCTGGGCGTCCAGTCGCGTGGCAAAGGTCACCTTGTTGGGCATCGTGATGGATGCGCCGAGGCAGCGGCCATCATGCAGTTTTGTACTGAAATCGTCAGGATTGGTCGTCTGACACAGGGAAAAGTGCCAGGGCACACCGCGCGCCGAAAACATGAGGTTTTGCAGGCGTGGCGAGAGCGACTGGGCAATGTGGCCACCAAAGATGTAAAAGTCGCGCTCAGTCGTGAGGAGAGTAGGGTCCTCGCGCAGCGGCGAGTCGCCAAACGTGTAGGACTGTTCGAGGATGTCCATTGTGGGGGTTGTCGTGTTGTGGTTCTGGTTGTGGCTGTGGTTGTGGCTGTTGTAGTTGTGGAATTTGACGTTGTCGATGTTGTGATTGTTTTGGTGATTGTCTAATATTTGTCCGTTTGTTTGATTTCCGTGAATTTGCGAGCCACCCAAAAACTTATTGCTGCCTTCCGTTGCTTTCTGTCTTGGCACCTCCGCAGTTTTTACATCATTGGTTTTTCCACAATCTGGAGACGGCGTTGAAGCCACGTCCCACTGAATCAGTTTCCCCGCTTCCCCTCTTCCAACCCTTCCCGGCCGTGATCCGGGCCCGGTGTATTATTTAATGACCGGCATCCTCAACACGGCTTAAAGACGTCCGAAAGTCGACCGATTGCGATGAGCGGACACGGATGCTTGCCAAGCTGCCATGTTTGTATGTCAAAACCAGGAACAAATATTGGAAATCAAAGTTGGAGAAGGTAGTTGTAAATACCGACGGGAGCCGCACTGCATGAGCCGCACTGCATCCACGTTTGTTGTTTTGTTTTCTACATTTCAGAGTCTTAGAATACCTTCATCCCAATAGCCGACAAATCCTTCACACAGTATCCCACCATCCCACCATGACATCAAATTCGAAAATCACTGTCGTCCTCGTCGGCGGTGGCACTATTGCGCCTCTTCATGCCAAATACCTGACATCGTCACCCAACTGCGAGCTCGTCGCCATCATCGACCCTTTCCCGCCAGGCGAGCGACTGGCCAAGACACTCAATGTACCGCACTACAAGTCGGTCGGCGACCTGCTCGCACAGTCGGGCACACAACCTCAGCCTGATGCATATATTGTCTGCGTCCCCTCCCATTTACACGTCCCTGTGGCCAGCGAGATCTTACGCCAGGCCAAGCCCAAGGCTATCTTGGCCGAGAAACCCATGGCCACTGACTCAGCGTCGGCTGCCACACTCTTGAAAGAAGCACGCGATGCCGGTGTTGCTCTTCTTGTCGGCCACCATCGCCGCTTCCACCCGGCGGTGGCTTCCGCCCGCAAGGCCATCGAGGCTGGCCGCATTGGACGTGTCACGGCCGTGTCGGCCATGTGGACCTCCAAGAAGAGCGACGACTATTTCCAGTTGCCCGGCGCTGGTTGGCGCAGCAAACGCTCGGCTGGCGGTGGCCCCGTGTGGACGAACATGGTGCACGATATTGATGCGCTACACTACCTTACAGGGTCGCGTGTTGAGCAGATTTGGGCCACACGCGCGCGGAGGGAACGCACGCTTCCAGCCGACGTTGACGCCGCAGATGCCGTCGAGGAAGGCGCTGCGGTGATGGCGCGCTATGCCGACGGCACGGTGGCCACGTTTTTGGTGTGCGACAACACGCCGAGTCCCTTTGGCTGGGAGGCGGCCGCGGGCGATTTTGCCGACTATGCGGCTGCCTCCGTCCCTGTGGACTCGTACCGCATATTGGGCACGAGGGGCACGCTGAGTGTGCCGGACAATGTGCTGTGGAATTACGACGAGGCTCTGAAAGCTGGCAAGCCGGCCAACACAATCGGCTGGAATGTGGCTCTGACACGGGAGCCCATTGCCGTCACTGACGACATTGCCTTCCAACAACAGACGGAGCACCTCGCACGTGTGGTCCGTGGCCAAGAAGCGCCCAGATGCTCTGGTGCCGACGGCCTTGCTGCTGTGCAGGTCTGCGAGGCTATCCTGCAGGCACTTGCAGCCGGTGATGGCGTGCCAGTGACTCTGCCTCCTCCCGTGTAAAATGGACATGTGATGATGCAGATAAAGCCAAAGAGATCAATTAGAATCTATTGTATAAAATAAGCTGGAAATATCAATACCATTTAACGCAATAAAATGTGCACGTGTCATCAATTTACTTTATGAAATTGCTTCCCTAGACAGCCCGTCTATCATATCATTATTTGATTGTTTTGTGTAAGTACTGCATTCGGGATCTGTGCTTCCTGCCATACTTGCATTTTAAGCACCCTAAGTAGAAAAATACCGCCGGCATCCACGGCATTCGTTCTGGCTTAATTAGGAATTGCTGTGTAAAAAGTAAATATGGCACGCTGTTTCCTTCTCTTCCTGGCGGATTTAGCTCGGAAGTCTCCTCTTTTTCGCTGTTTTCCTCGGGCCCCCTTGCTTATTTCTAGTACAACTTCATTGGGTATACCCCGGACTTTAACACCCACGACCCCATACCCCATTGTCCAGTGTTGCGGGGTTGCAGAGATTTTAGGACATCAACAAGGGGAAAACAAGCCCATGATTCCAGGATTTGGTGCATTCGAGCTCCAAGTGCCCGGCTCCGGTCAATTCAAAAACGTTCCGGAGGTGATTGGCGTAGGTGATCGGCGTCTTACCCTTCCCCTTTGCACCCAAAGTGCCCTGTGCGAGGAGAGTGGTTCTGTGTGATTCTGTGTTTTTGTGTCTCTTCGGTACTGAACCCTTCAACACTGAGCATGGATTGAATGGACATTGCAGCCTGCAGCCTGTATTTACGTCGTGTCATTATTGTGCTTCGATTATTGGTTTGACAAGTCGTCGAGGATATAAAGAGAGACGCCTAGATCTGATAGATCTGAAGATTTCAAGATTTCAAGAGATCTGCAAGACGAGAAGCAGCCGTCATTCAATCAATGCGGTCCCTTTGAATATCTTTTGATTTTTCCACTGCCTGTCTCAACACCTTTATTTATCTGCCTCACCCTTCCCTTTTCTCAACTCGTTCTTATTTTTACTGCAACGACTCATCGACCTATCCTCCTTCAACCTCTGCCACGATGTTCGAAACATTCATCCAGGGCAACCGGCTCCGCTGGCTTGCGCGGATTAGCTGCTCTGTGGTATGTATCCAGTCCTCCTTCTGTGATGCATTTTTTACTGTTGATTGGCTAACGACACAGTCCTTCTTCCTCGAGGGCTACCAAGCCGGCATTCTTGGCGGTGTCCAGGACACATCGCAGTACCTCGACGCCATCGGAAACCCAACGGGCACCTATGTCATCCCCATGATTGCCTCATCGTACACGCTGGCGGCTGCCGCCATGTCGGTGTTGGCCGTTGTCGTCGGCATGCCGCTGGGCCGCCGTAACTCGATTATGCTTGGCAACATTCTTATCATCTTTGGTGGCATCATCCAAGCGGCCTCCTTTTCCGTGGCCCAAATTATCGTGGCTCGTGTCATTTGTGTAAGTGATCCTTTACCTTTTCCAGACACAATTTTATATACGATGAAAGCTAACACATTCAGGGTTTCGGTATTGGCGTAAGCTCTACTCTTTTCTCTCTTGATGATTGTCATTCTGACATACTGACCATTCTTTTTAGCTGATCACTTGTAACGTGGCCATGTACATGGTAAGTCTTTCCAGTGCATGTTAATTCTGTTTTGACAGCCTTCTCACTAACGCTCCAGTCTGAAATGAGTATTCATGCTCGCGAACGTGGACCCGAGGTCGCCATCAACTGTGCATCCCTTCTCGCCGGTGTGGCCATTTCCTACTGGGTCGACTTTGGCTTTACACAGATGTCGACACAGTTCTCGTGGCGTTTCCCCATCGGCCTGCAGTCGCTGTGGGCCATGATCCCGGCCGTTGGCATGTTCTTCTGCCCGGACTCGCCCCGTTGGTACTATGCCAAGGGCCGCGAGGTCGCGGGCGACACTACCCTCGCACGGCTGCACGGCGTCTACAACCCCGATACGGCCCTCGGCGAAGAGGACGAACGCATCATCCAGCAGGTCAAGGCCGAGATTATGCAGAGTATCCAGCTGGAGGCCGAACAGGAGAACAAGCTCAGCTGGATCAGTCTTGTGTGGGACAACACGCCGCTGCGTGTCGGTCGCCGTGTGCGCATCTCCTTTATTATTCTGTCGATCCAGCAGATGATGGGCATTGATATCATGGTCTACTACATGACTCTCACATTCCGTGGTGTGGGCCTGTCTGTTTTCCTGTCGTCGCTGCTCGCCGCCGTCTGTCTCACTGTCCAGTTTGGCGGCGCCCTGCTGTGCATCCCCACCATTGAGCGTATGGGCCGCCGCAACATTATGCTCATCACGTCGTCCGCACAGAGTGTGTGTATGCTGATCTTTGTTGTGCTCGTGGGTCTGCCGTCCAGCAAGATTACCGACGCCACGCAATGGGCCGCTGCGGCCATCCTGTTCCCCTACGTCTTTTTCTATGGCTGGGGCTGGGTCACCTGCCCTTGGTTGTATGGCCCCGAGATTGCGCCGCTCAAGTACCGCCACGTCGGCGCTGCCGCCGGTCTCTTTGGCGAGTGGCTGTTCACTTTCGTCACCGTCTTTGCCGGCGGCATTGGTATCCAGACGGTCGGCTGGCGCATCTGGATCTGGCCTCTCGTCTTCAACTTTGTCGGCGTTGCTTTTGTTTACTTTATGTGCCCTGACCCCACGGGCAAGACGCTCGAGGAGGTGGACGCGCTTTTTGTCAAGGACGCCAGCCTGCTGAACCGGCTGCCGCACGGTGTGGACGAGAAGACCAACGCCCAGGAGGTCGAGGAGGCGGAGATGGCTTAGGTTGTGGGAGTGTGAAAGTGAAAGCCTGTGGAGGTGTATCAGTGTGTATAGGATCGAGAGGCTGTATATTGCCAGATCGTTCATATGTTGGATTTCACGGAGATTTTGTTTTCACGCTACCTATCTTACAGTAGTTTACAAGACAATATACAATACAGGCAAATTACCATGTCCCCCTGGCCCGTTTCCATCTTCGTTATTCAAAAGACTACTTGCTCTTTACACTACTTACTCTTTACAGTTTGGACTCCTTTGGCTTATCTCCAAGACTCACCAATCCCTCTTGTGAGCAACTGGCTACCAGCGTGCCGTCGCGGCCCCAGATCTTCATGTGGACCAGTGCACGTCCGCCACCGCCTGCCCATGACGAGTGGATCTCGCACAGCAACCACTGGTCAGCACGCAGCCGCACCGGGTCGTGGAAGTATAGGCTGTGATCAAGGCTGGCCATTGAGGTTACCGCCAGGTCGCCTCCGCCACCAGCACCTGGGAAACCGAGATGTGGCCGTGGGATGGGCTGGTGCGTTTTCGAGAACAACGACAGCCGATGATCTCCATCATATACTTCAGACACGGCTGGGCTGACAAAGTCATAGATGCCGTGGGTATGCGGTGCGCCGGCCAAAAGATAGGCGTCGGACATGCAAGCGAGTGCTGCGAGATGGGCATCCTTGTTGGGGCCGTTGTGGTCGGATATGGGTTCTCGGGCACGCACCCACTGGTGTATACGGGTAGGTATGTTAGATGAGGATGAGGAGTCTTGGTCGGTGCCCGATGTTCGAATACCAACACTGTGATGCAGAAACGGTATTGTGCTCTTGCTGCCGACGTCGACATCGTACGCCGCTGGTGGTATTGCTACGTCGTGTGGAAAGTCGAGGCCATACTGCAGACCATCCGTCTTTGTGCTGAACTTGGTCACGTTGGCAAAGTTGACGAGCGCCAAGAAGAATGTCCGGCGGTTCTGGACAGCACGCACAAGACGGGCACAAAACTGGCGGCCGTCCTTGACTCTCTCAATGTGATACTGGACACCAACTGTGGCCAAGCGGCCCGAGACAAAAGTG
Source organism: Ophiostoma sp. CBS 140.51 (assembly GCA_029298735.1). Taxonomy (NCBI): domain Eukaryota; kingdom Fungi; phylum Ascomycota; class Sordariomycetes; order Ophiostomatales; family Ophiostomataceae; genus Ophiostoma; species Ophiostoma sp. CBS 140.51. Next base: position 19,106 of record JANSLP010000216.1, read on the forward strand.
CAGTGCATGGAGTGGGCGACAAGGCCCGGGCTGACGGTCTGCTGTGCGGCGTTGAGGCTCTGGCCGAGGGTGATGCCGCCAAACAGCCGGCCGCCTTGGCCCGTGAGAGCATTAAGGGCCTGCTGGTTGTCGGCATGGTCGGGTTGGTCCACAAAGACATCAGTCTCTGGGTCACCCTCGATGAAGGGCTGGACATGGAGGAGGCTCTCGATGGAGGAGATAGGATGGTTCCGAGAAGTCATGTCTTTGCAAGAGATATGAGAACCAGTCACTGAAAATGAACAGGAATTTGAGTATTAATTCAACAATGAGGACAATAAATAAAATCAAAGCACACGGATAAATGAGTCAGATAAAAGACAGAGAAAAGGACGAGGTTCCCGATCTCGCGCTACCGGCCTGGTACCCGATCCGGTCTTGCTTCCGATCCGATTTCGCTCTCGTCGGCGAGAATAACCATTAACCGGACGAGCACCGTGTATTGGACGTCGTTTATCGGGCACTTGATGTGGCTAGCGTAGCTCACGTAGTGGAAGTTGACGTAGCCGACGTAGCTGTCTGCTCCTCCGGACTCCGGCTCCTTAATTTTGTGGCCGGACATACATCGTACACTGAGTGGTGGCAAGCACGTGTCGTGGACATCTTTGCTCGTGTTTGCTTGTCTCTGTTTGTGTCAAGACACAGGAACAGATAACTGAATATATCAAATACTCGTTCCATGAACAGAATCTTGAAGAGGCTGTTTTACAACAATCAGCTTTGTCAAACTTTGATTTTATCTTTTTCTAGCTTGATTTTCTTTCTCCCCATACCTCCCGCCATGGCACCAATTATCTCGGACGTCGTCGTCCACCTGCGTACGGATCGATCCGTGACGCACATGATGTTGGAGAACCCTTCCAATACCGCACCCTCCGACATTGTCTGCGAAGACACCTTGACGGGGAAAACGACCACCTATGGCGGTCTTCGAACAGATGCCTTTGCAGCTGCTCACTCTCTGCGGCACCACCACAACTTAAAGAGTGGCGACACGGTGACCATTATCGGGCGCAGCCAGGTCGACTACATTGTGGCCGCCCACGCCATCTGGGCCGCTGGATGCGTCGTGAACACAATCAACCATTCGTCGACGCCCAAGGAGATGCTGCATGCTCTTCAGATTGTCAAGCCGCGCCTGTTGATTGTCGATGTGGCCGTCTTAGACAAGGTGCGCCGGGCAGTCGACTCTCTGGACAGTGTCGACAAGCCCGCCATCATGACGCTCGTCAAGCGAGTCCCTGAGACATCACTCTTCCCCGACGATTTGATTTCCCCCGGCCAACGAGTCGACCCATCTGCCTACGTTTTGGACGGCCGCGATGCCCGACAAGTCTGTGCAGCCATCGTGCTCTCGAGCGGCACTACTGGCCTGCCTAAAGCGGTGATGCTCTCCCACCATAACCTAGTGTGCATCTGCGAGATGCTGCGGGGCCACAACCCGGACAACTGGCGTGGCAGCAGCCAGCGCGAGATTTTCTTCCCACCCCTCTCCCACATCTATGGGTTGTATGTGTGCGCGCTCATGTCTCCCTGGTTGGGGTCGTACGTCTGCATGGTGCCGTCTTTTGACGTGGAGACGTACTGCCGGCTGATGCACGAGAAGCGAGCGACTTTGGCCCGGCTGGTGCCGCCAGTCGCTCTGGCACTCTCAAAATCGACTGCTGTACAAAAATATAGCTATCCCTCTCTTGAGTACTTTTCCTGCTCAGCGGCGCCCCTTACACCCGTTGTAGCCAACCAGCTGCGCCGCCAGTTCCCCGGTGTCAGCCTGTGCCAGACATATGGCTGCACCGAGCTGGCGTCGTGTGTTGCTCAAAGTGGTGTCCGAGACGAGGGCAAGGCACCCCTCATTGCGGCGGGATCCCTACTTGCCAATATGCACGTCCGTTTTGTTGGCGAGGATGGCAAAGATGTATCGCCACCAACACCGGGTGAGATTTGTGTGTCTTCACCGACCATCATGATGGGCTACAAGGATAACGCCGCAGCAACACAAGAGGCCATGCTGGAGCCCGGATGGTTTCGCACTGGAGATGTGGGCTATCTGGACGCCAACGGCTACCTCGTGATTGTCGACCGGCTCAAGGATGTGATCAAGTACAAGGGGTTCCAAGTCAGTCCCAGCGAGCTGGAAGAGGTACTTTTCCAACACTCTGGCGTCCAAGACGTTGGCGTGACGTCGGTGTGGGATGACGCTCAAGCTACAGAGCTGCCTTGTGCGTTTGTTGTGCCAAAGACGAGTGGGTCAGAAGAGTTGGCAAAGGATATCATGGCAATGGTGGCGTCTAAAGTGGCCGGCTACAAAAAGTTGACAGGCGGAGTCTACTTTCTGGACGTGCTGCCACGCAATCCTACAGGCAAGTTGCTGAGACGTGAGCTACGCAAGATTGCACAGACACGGGCTAGACTGTGAGAATATATTAGAATAATGGTAGATACGTCCAATCAGCCAAATAATTAAATATGTACAGATTAAAAAAATAAAGCCAAGTGCGTTCCGAGTTATTTACTTTTCTGGAAATTAATTTGATTTTTAGTGGAATGAATATTACGAGTCAAAAATCCCCAAATGAACACTCATCACTGAAAACAAAAACACTACAAAAACGTGCCAAATTCTAATCACTTGTCATAAAATCTAAGAAAGGGCCAGAAATTTTGAAGTTCATGGCGATGATGTCTGATGTTGCATATCCGATATCAAAAGTCCGATGTTCGGGGCTCGATATGCGGTTCTGGATGGGTTGATACCCTGGAATACCCCGGAGTTTAGCCCCATATCCCGTAACCGATGTTGTCTTGTTAGTTTGTTATTGTTCCGGCTTGTTGCTTTTCGTTGTTTTGTGAGATTGGCGTGGTCCCATGGCCCCAGTTCTTGACCACCAACGTCTAGCTCCGGTCATTTAAAAATATCCCGGGCCTAGACATCTAGGCCGTAAACGGCCACCCACGTATGTATAGACACGTACGTACGTCATGTTGGCATGTGATCATTGTCAATTGAGTTTCCCAATCGGTTGTATTCTTTAGGTTGTATATTGCTTATTAGATTGCTATCGTTAGACCCCCTTCTCATTTTGCTCCTCCTATACAACACAACACCATCACAACACCAACAAATCATCCCACACCACGACAATGCCTGCCCTCGACAATATTCGCGTCATTGAGCTCGCCGGACTGGCCCCCGGTCCTTTTACGGGCATGCTCCTCGCCGACAACGGCGCCGACGTCCTCCGCATCGATCGAGTGGATCAGGGAAACGTGCCGAGCCCCGACGTTCTGATTAGAGGCAAGCGCTCAGTGTGCATCGACATCAAGCACCCGGGTGGCCGCGATTTGTTGTTGAAACTGGTCAAACACGCCGACGTGCTCATTGACCCGTTCCGGCCGGGTGTGCTTGAGAGATTAGGGTTGGGCCCACGTGAGGTTCTTCTCCCCAAGAATCCTCGCCTTATCGTCGCCCGGCTCACAGGCTACCGCCGCGACGGCAAGTACGCATCCATGGCCGGTCATGACATAAACTACCTGGCCGTGTCGGGTGTGTTGTCGACGCTCGGTGGGGCCGCACCACTTCCGCCCAGCCCGCCTGGCAATCTGCTGGCCGACTTTGCCGGCGGCGGGCTTGTGTGCTTTGCGGGCATTTTGCTGGCACTGCAGGCACGCACCACTACAAACAGAGGCCAGATTGTGGATGCCAACATGGTGGACGGCGTATCGTACTTGGCAACCGCACCGCGTGTCTCGGCCAAAATTCCGGGCCAGTGGGACCGTCCGCGCGGCCAAAACCTGATTGACGGCGGCTGCCCTTACTATCGGGTGTACGAGTGCAAAGATGCCGGGCGATACATGGCGGTGGCCGCACTCGAGCCCAAGTTTTTTACTGCCCTGTGCCGGGGACTCGGCATCCAAGAGCGCAGAGACAGACAAGACCGCGCGATGTGGCCCGCCCTGCACCAGCTGTTGACGGACCGCTTCCGGACAAAGACACGCGCTGAATGGGAAACTATTTTTGACGGCACGGATGCGTGCTGTACGCCTGTACTGACGTACAACGAGATGGAAGCCGCGCGTTACGAGCAGCGGGCCATGGTCGGTCTGAGCGAGACGCCGTCAAATTCTAGCGTTCGTGTTCAAGACGGCTGGACACCACAGACGCTGGCACCTGGTCATGGTGGCGAGCAGTTGTTGCACGCATGGGCTGGCTTTGAACGTGACCGAGACTATGTTGTGGCGGAAGGTGGACTGCGCACTGTCGAGGACGAGGCAGCAAAGTTGTAGTTGTAAGATAGACGGCTTGGACATGGCCGTGGTGCAAAGTCGTTTGTGTCGAAAAAATTATGTCGTACCTCGTCTGTGAAATTTAAAACACACTGTTTTTGGGTTTGCTATATCCGCGGAAACCCTTGATTGACGTCCTCGCAAATCGCGAATTTCTGAATACGAAAAATAATACTACTTGTGATCAATAAAGATCAACACGGAGCACAGACGTGTCACGGAATAAAAATAAAGTAAATAGCTATAATGGAAGTATCTCGTGTTTATACCGCATCATTTGCGGCATGCATGATAGAAGACTACACACGTTCTGCTCGTATGAGGCCGTCCTGACCAAGGAGCAATTCTGTGAGCAGTTTGAGCTGCTGGCCCAGCTGCACGGTCGCTTCTACAACTGCTAGGAACCCTTTTTGGTCGAGCTCATCACCTTCAAGCAACGCTTTGACAACCTCGTCGCCAATCTCGAGTACGAGAGCGCCTGCTGCAACGGCTTCCGCGCGGTCAACAAGAAATCCTCTCCATAATTTTCTCTTTTTAAAACCTCTTGGACGTCTGTAAAATGCAAAGTAACAAGGTCTATCCGATTGTCGTGTTTTACTTGTTGTAAAGGTTCTCACGGTCATGCTGCATAACAAGAAGACGTCAACAAGAGTGAGAGTTCGCAAGTAACGGGCAACTGGGCGCACGTAGAAGGCTTGTGAGCACACCCAGCGTCTCCAAAACATATAACAGTATCTCCATTGCCTACAAGACCCTCCAAGTGCCGACAACATGCCTTTTCGAGACTCGGCATATTCCATGCCAAAGATGACGGCCACATGTTGCTTACAAAAATATTCTAGCTTTTCGTAAGTAAACCCATCTAACCCCATCTATTAATATCCGCTGGAGTGTTGAAATCCCTACCTCTCTTGTCTTTTCGCTATTTCTCAACACCATCGAGCAAACCCTCCAGAAGCGATGAAACTTGGGTCGGTAGCGCATCCTCGAGCATGCTGACTGCATCCGCTGCCACGTCGCGCTTCCTCTCTTTTTCCAGGCCGCCCAGCAAGTCGCCGAGCTCCGATGCCACTCCAGTCGGCAAAACAGAGTCGACGAGGCTGGCGGCATCTCCTGCCAAGTCACGCTTCTCTGCCTTTGCTGCGTCCGCCGCGGGCGTTCCGGGCAGGCTGGCGGCAGACGCCACAACCGCGAGCCCCAGCAGGATTGACCATCTGCCAAGCGGAGCCATTGTAAACAAATGAAGAGTAACAATTAAGTGAGACGAAACGGCGTCAAAAGGGATTTTCTTGGTGGCGTAGACTTGTTGGGTTGTTGGAGACAGTTGGATATATATTCAGGTTAAGCAGCCGTGTTGAATGGGCGGGTCGACGGGTTTGAAAAGGAAAACTAAGGAGAAAGGACAAAAGAATAGACACGTATGAGAGTGAGAGGGGCAAGCTATTGTAGATAGAGATCAAGGGCGAATGATGTTGAGCTTCTTCTGGGGATGAAGAGAGAAGATGCCGTGTTATATGAAAGTCGTTGATCGACAGCCGTTGATCTGCCGCTCTAGAGATCTTCTCCGGATCCCCAAGATCCGAGCAGGGAAAAGAACACTCGGTGAAACGCACGCCCAAGGGGCGATGGCTGTGCCCCAGTGCTAGAGCCTCCTCGAGTGAAACAAAACCCAATGTGCCAATCGCGACACAACGTTGTTTGTCGCAGACTAAAAAAAAAATGCGCAAATGTTCCTTGCACTTCTGGTTGGCACACATTTTTTTGGTAACAAAAACGAGCTACACAGAAACGAAACACACTAAACAACAGAATAAAGGCATTGATCATTGCATTTCAGAGGTTTGTACGGAGAAGTTGGGTGAGACGTTTTATCGCTGTGTTGGCTGGGCACAGACCCATGCCCTCCACGTACGCTTACCTCGACCGAGCTCCGGAGAAGATGTTGCAGCCGTTTTTTTTATTATACACATGTGAAAGGAGTGCGGTTTGACGTTTATTGGATGGATTTGAACAAATCAAGATGGCCCAGCAAAAAGCATCATGTGTGGGGAAAATGGGAACGTGTCTCGCGGCCTCGCTATGCTACAGATGGCCCCATTTTTGAAGGCGCTTGCCATATTGTCCGTATGGTGAGCCTCTTCACAACAGCTGTGCCTGGCCTTCTCTGCTGTGTGTGTCGCTCAGCCGAACGTCAGTACCAAATGGTACCGGATTATTCATTGTCCTTCATCTTCCGTATCCCGTTCACAAGGCGCCATTCACCCACTTTCTGCCTTTCGTCTGCTCTCCCTCAGCGTGCTCATGCAGCGAAATGTTCTCAAACTGATCGAGATAACCTTGAATTTTTAGATTGTTTTTTTGGCCTAACAAGTATCTATTCAATTTCGGACGAATTTCATTCGTTAATTCTCGCCATGCCATTATACCACATTTATTTTTCGAATCATACAATACGGCAATGGGTATTAATGTTATAAGTAACCAAAAAAAAAGAAAAAAACTATCACCTAGCTAGTATGCCACTGTATGTACACTGTTGCTTATTAATTACATATTTGTTGTCCCCTACTTGTCTTCTTCAAGCGTGCGGCCACCATTCACCTTGGCGTTTCGGTGATTCAGTCTTACAGATTAAGTCGAGAAAGCGCTGTTATGGCCGCCACTTTTGTCTTGCGCGGGCCGCCACTTCTGGCGGTCGCTGCAGTGAGCGGTTTGTCCCTTCGAAGTACTATGTACATACAGTTATCGTTTTCCTGAATGGGCCCGATTTTGGTAGCATATCCCAGCGGCCGATAGAGGTTCCCATTTTCTCGTACCCGTCAGGGTTGTTCCGGGGTGCAAGTTCTTGCCGGCGTGTTTCTCTTGACAGAGTTGGGTAACCCCTTTGCTACTTATCTCTGTTGTTCTGTGTAGCAGGCCTGTCTTGGCCCTCCTTTATCGCTCTGTTTATATAAATAAAGCCGCTTCGCACCTATAAATACCTTTTTTTGTCTTCACTTATTTCTACTAGAGTCGAATCTTCTATTACACTGCTCTCTTTATTTTTACTTGCTCGGCATGGCCCAGGCCTGCCTTAAAAGACACCAAGGCAACAGCCATCACGGGGAATTTATTAAACAGTTTATAGAGAGGGAATCGCAATCGCGAGTTTCGAAACAACGGAAACCATTGACGGCCACCCGGCGTGCTGCGCTTCGGAAGCAGCTACAAGACGTTCATTTTCTCCAGCTAGAATATGCTGACACTACGAAGGTCAACATTGCTCAAGCCAGCCCCTAGGCACCCCTTATTTCTTATCGCCTTATCCTTAGTTAGATTTTGGATTAGACGTACCTCCTTGGCCTAGCCTCGCTCTCCCAGGCTCTGAGATGTGGGGAGGGCCCTGCATGCCTCCATACCCTTGGCCTTGGCCTGTCACATGCTATTTTTTATTTTAATTCTTTAGCTGGTGAGGGCAAAGCATCGTTCAACGTTAACAGCGTTATTTCCCCACCACTTGACCATGACCGTGCCCGTCGTACTGAGGAAGAGGAAAATGAACAGAAGGTTTGCGTTGTAGCCGGTGTCGAGAGCGGCCCCGAGTATATATGCCCAGCGGTTCCAAAAGCTGTGCCGGTAGCGGTACAGGTAAAAGTTGAAAAAAGTACCAACGAGGATCATTGTGAATGGGCCCGTGCTTAGGTTTCCGCGGAAAGTAGCCGCGGACGCAAAAAAGATGGTTGTGTTCCAGAAGTTAAACTGAAAGCGCGAGCGAGGGAACTTTTTGTATAGTAACCAGATAATGACGGGCGCCAGGGCGCCTGCTAGGAACCCGTACCGGACAGGGGAATAGTAGGACGACGCAAAGATGCGCTTGGGTCCGACGAGGGCATATTGCACGCCATCGGTATTGTAGCTGAGAAAATCTTGCCCCGTCCACTGCCCGTTGGGGTCCTCTTCCTTACCGGTGAGGTAATCGAATTTGGAAGCCAAGGCCCAGCGCATCATGCCGTAGTTAACGGGCGTAGCAAGAATACCGGCAAAAATCTGCATCCCAATGACTTGTCGTGGAGGGAGGTGGAGGTAGTGGCCAATCTACAGCAAGAAAAAAAAATTAATACTCGATTCCGTACGATAGTACCACAACGCTTGAGACATTTAAATATCTAGATGCTTTTAGAAAGACCTCATACCTTTTGGTCCTCCAGTACACTGGATCCGTCGTACCAAGTGTTGCCAGAAATAATGCGGTACGCTAGCTGGCCGAGGGGATGACGGTTGGACCCGGATTCAATCATGTCTGTGAAGCTCCTGTTAAAAAAAAAAGGACTGTTCAACTGGCTCTGCGGCTGCGTTACTCACATCCGTATACCAGCTCATTGAAAAGCCCAACCTTCATGGAGTACCCAGAAGTGGCATAGATGAGACTCATTGGCAGCATAGCCGCAGCGCCGAAACCCAGAGCCACAAAATATGTCCACGTGGACATCCAGATGGAATTGGTAGCGACAATGGCAAGTAAGATGATGACAGGCAGAAGCGTGAGGACAGCCCATTCCCTAGCAAAAGATTATGAGTGGTTTTGTATATCATGTTAGGTTGGGGGGAAGGGGGGACTCACCAAAGCTTGATGGTTGGATATTGCTGGACGAGGATGCTGAGGCGATCCTTGTGGAAGTTTTTCAAATTTTTCCTTGACTTCCAGAGTTTTGCAATTTTGGGACCCAGAAATAACGCAGCCCAGACGTACGATGAGATGTAGGATGCATACCACTGGCCGGGAGAAAAAAGCATTAGCAGTACAGAAGGGAAACAATAAAAATGACACAATACCGGGTGGTGGAAAAGCGGAAAGACATACCATAAATATCTCCCATGTATATTGGGCACCCGTATAAGCTAGGCCAACTTCTTCGTATTTTGTCTCGTTGACCACTTGGCGGCCCTGGGCATCGGTGTAAACTAAGATACAGTTAGCGAACCGTAGAGAATTTGAGGGAAAACAGCTAAAGGATGAACAGTTTAGGCATACTCAAAGAAGTGAAAGGATAAGCTGAGCCGTTCTTTTGGAACACGTTCTGCGACATGATGTTGTAGGTCGGCGAGCCCCAGAGGTTGCCAAAGTAGGCTATTGGGATGAGAATCCAAGTCTATCACTGTTTTAATATGGTAATTCAAATGCAAGTCGTGCTCGAGTCAGCTCTGGGAATAAAGCTGGGAAAGAAGTACCGTTGCGACAAAGCCGGCAAAGATAATGACCTGGACGCTGTACGGGTATGTGATCACAGTCGATGTGATGTTGGACCAATTGAGAGTAATGTTTAAGAGTCCGACTCCACCGTGGCCAGCACCGAGAAAGTTGACCTTGTGGTTGTGACTGGCAAACCAGCAGAGAGGCGCGAGTGCTGCGACAAAGGGAAATATGTATTCAGGCAAGAACTGCCATGCAAAGCACCCTAGAAGCACCCACCAAAACGTCTAGTTACGAAAATAATGTTACCTGGTTGTTTGGCTGGACAGAACAAAGGATACCCTCGAAAAACTCACATTCATTTGTTTTTGTGAGCTTTTGGAGTGCGTTTCCCATTTCTCGTGCATGCTTCGGTACACCTTGACCTGCTGCAGTGAAAGTGGGAAGATAAACTCGGGATCATCAACCAAAATCGTACGGACCATAGCCGCAAAAGAAAATCCCAAGAGTGCAGCTCCCTAAATGCGAGAAAAACGATTAGCAGTTGAGAACGGAGAGATAGACATCTTTCCCTGATTGTAAGTGTTACAAACCCAACTAAAGAAGAGAGCAATGGCTGGACTCATAGTAATGCCATAATACAATGCCGCATTGGTTGGAAGAAAGCCTTGTATGACCGGTTAGATTGGGTACGGAACTTAAGCTATTGACGAAAGATACTTACTTGCCCACTGGCCAGTACTGCCTGCATTCGCCCCGATGCCGATGATGGCATGTTCTTTGGCGGAGAAGGGTCCCGGATTCAACGAAAAGGACCAAGGGCCCAGAGGAACGGTCCAATCCGGCAGCACCTTCGCCATCAGCCGGCCGAGGGGAGCAGAAGCCAGGATGACAAAAAACACTGGGAATGGGGCGGTCGTAGTTCTAAAGCTGCAGACAAGTATTGGTAAGTGTGATAAGAAAGACCCAGGGGAAAGTAATTCTCACTAAGATAGCTGCGAGACGGCACTCCCGACAATGCAGAACAATGCCGTAAGAAACACAGAGCGGAAAGTCACCACGAGTGTAGTTGGGTCATCCTCAAAGCTCACGACATTACGAACAATGTCGGGTATGTTCTTAAATTCATCCGTAGTAAAGTCATAGCCAGGATCGTCTACCTGCGTGATGCCACCAAGCTTTCCTTGGCCGTCAAGGCTGGAGGAAGTTAGGCCAGCTTTGTTGTCACCATATTCGGTCGACGGCGAAGCAATAACAAGGTCTAGGTCGGAGACCTCTCTGGTCTCGTCCACAATCACCCGTGCGTTTTTCTCGTTACCAGGAGATGCCATGATCGATGCTTTGTAAGTGTTCGGTGTCTCTAGTGTACCTAGTGTACTTAGCGATGTTCAGGAAAATAAAGACGGATGGTAGATGAGACCCCCCGGCTCTTATAGTATTTTGCATATCCGCAGCTAGTCTGGCGGCGCGTTTCTTCCGATATCGTCGAATCCAAACCAAGAGCCTCTACATTCCAAGCACGCAATGCTCTAGTATCAGTGCCCGTCTATATGGTGACCTCCGGCTACGAATCTATGCAGTGTTAAACTGATGCACCACTAGGAGTGGACACCCGACCCTGTGGACAACAGAGCGAGGCCTAGGTCAGCAGCACGCAATTATATGTGCAGAATCATTGCCTTGTACAGACTCGGACGTTTTTGTCCTGTGTCCTATATAGAGTGGTACTACATTGCACCAAGTGTTACATCGCAATAACAAAGTGCTATGTGGTCAGAATGAGGAATTTCACATTTTGAGTAGACAGTACATGGTCCACAGGGGTAATAAATGTTAGTGCGAGTACACAGAACAGGGAGCAAACCGTCCCCATGCACGTACCTTCTTTTAGTAAAATGGGTGCAAAGATACATCCATAAAATCCAATACCCTTTCAGAGTGTTTTTGTTTACAGACAACTGCTTTTCTCGCCCTTTCCACCACCTCGACTCTCCAAAACCCTTGTCGAACGTCTTCTCGACGAGATGTTCTTTTCTCCACTATATTTAACATTTATTACCCCCGTTCTTGTACACATGAGATTATAGTTGCTTTGATTTATAAGCATGGACGTGAAAAAAAATAGTGTTGAGTCTACATTTTCTCGGAGTTTCGAGCTATTCCTCAACATCCTGAAATACTACGTATATATGCTAGAATTCAGTCTATCCTGTTTTTGCGTCGGTCAATAACATATACTATGTATATTTATAGATTGTGTATACTGTAGAACTGCTGCTGTTGCAATTCATAGCTTATAGTTCATGGTTTATAGTTCGTAGCCCATATTTCACACTTCAGCCTCGTCGATGTTGCGGACGAACAAGAAAAAGAACCTGACAGCGTTGATATGGTTGTTCACATTCACCTTTTCGTCAATGGTGTGGACGCCCCGGAGGCCACCAATCACATCTTCGGGATCATATCCTGGCGCAAACCTGAAGATGTGCTTGGTTAGGTCCCAGAAGAACCGCGTGTCTGTGTTTCCCGTCATAATTCCGGGAGCTGAAAAACGGTCAGTGGGAAAGAAAGGAAGGCCGATTTCAACCAAAAAAATTCACCCCCAGAAAATAATGCCACTTACTAACGATGGTCTCTTCGCCATAGACTGCGCGGACGCTGCCGGCAAGAACCGAAAAAGGATTGACGCCGGTGCCGTCTGCGGGCGAGATGGGCGACGACTCGCTACCGTGCGGGGCGACGAGAATGATGGAGTTTGCATCTTCTTGGCCGTCAAAGGCGTGCAGCGTAAGATTATACTTGGATGCAACGCCGCCAGCGATACGCGTGAGCCGGTCGTACACCACCTGCGTCGTCTCGCCAATGTTGACTCGGTGGTTGATAACGACCTTGGCGCGCTCGGGCATCGCGTTGACCTTGACGCCACCCGCAACAATGTCCACGGCCTGCGACGTCTGTAGGAGGTACTTGATCTCTGGGCCCTGTTTGGCGGCCTCAATAGCCAGCAGGTCTGGTGGGTTGTTTGACGAATGATGATGCGTAAGCAGCTTGCGGAGCCTTGGAGGGAAATCGGCCGCATGTGCAGCGCCGCACTGAAGCTGGGCGAGATACGGGTTCTTCTCATCGAGGCGTGCAGGATACTGAGTGGCCTCAATTTGGGTGACGAGCTCGCTGAGGATACCAATGCTCGTGTGGTCTCGGGGAATGGAGGAATGTCCGCCGGGCGAGCGGACCGTGATCTCGACATTCGTCGATCCCTTTTCGGCGGTGCCGGGCTTAGCGAAAAGCGATCCCCACGCCTGCTCAAATCCTGCCCCTTCATCAATGACGACGGCGAGGCCGTCGTCACCGTAGCGGTCGTGGATGACGGTAGATAGGTTGCCGGCGCCATGGAAGCCAAACGACTCCTCGTCGAAACCAAACGACAGCAAGAGCGTGCGCCTGGGCTGGAAGCCGTGTTGAATAAGCAGCTCGGTTGCTTCCAGTACGGCAATCAGCTGGTTCTTACAGTCGCTCGAACCGCGGCCCCAGATAAACTTGCCGTCGTACGCGCCGCTCCACGGAGGGTACGTCCAGGCGTCAATCGTGTCGTCCGGGACGGGGACCGTGTCTTGGTGTGCCATGAGCACGGTGGGCTTGCGGTGCGCAACATCGTCGTCACTGCCCTGCCACGTGTAGAGAAGCCCGTGTATGTTGATCTTCTCAACGAGTAGCGTTTGGTGGACGAGCGGGAATGTCTGCTCAAGGTAGTCATAGAAGCCAAAGAAGACGTCCCATCGGCGGTCCTCGCCTACTTCGCCGAGGTCATCGAATGTCTCCGTCTTTATCTGCACGGCTCCCGAAAGGCGTTCTATGGTCTTGCTGCGGAAAGCGTCACTGGAAAGGTGTTTGTATGCTTCGTCCAGCTTCCCATCCTCGTAGGGGAAGAGGGCCGCTGGTTGCACACATACCGCCTGAGGAGGAGGAGAGAGGGACGACCTGTCCTGATCTCTCCAAAACTGAGCTACAACATCGGAAACCGTCAGATACACAGCGCCCAGGAGCAACACGAGCAGCCAAACTGCGATACGGCGGCGACTCGAGATCCGATTTTGATGCGCGTGTGACTCAATCCCGACTTGTTGCTTTTCAAACATTGTAGCAGGCGTTGTGAAACCGTGAAGAGGCAAAAGATTTGAAAATGTGAAAATGGAAAATGGAAAACTGCGAAATGACAGAGAGCAAAGGCTCAAGAAATCAAAGTCGCAGAAGAAACTTAATTGAGTGCGTCCTCCTGGGTTGGGAGGGTTGCTTGACCTATTCCCATCGAATTATAGCGCAAAAACCAAGGATCTACACGATTTCCTCAGAATCATCTGTTTTGCGTTATTTCCAGATGCGTGGGTTTAAATCATATCACTTTAGTTGGGATTATACCATATCGGCAACGACGGCACATTCCGTTGCATTTGACAAATACACCTGTGTGGATCAATGCTACGCAAACCGATGACACTGCCATCCCCCGCTTGAAGTTATGCGGAGTAAAACAACAGTAAACAAACAAATCCCGTGCAACTTCTTACGAAATGCTGGCCTCCCGAGACCGGGAGGGCACCACAAAGCATACTGGCAAGAGGCAAGAGGGCGCTGGAAACTCCCAAGTCGGAGACCAACCATCACACCGCTAGCCATCACACCCCCGCTCGACCGCCAAACACGCCGAAGCGCACCGGCAGAGGGGACTCGCCGGAGCAGGTGGTTTCTCCACTAGAAGATAGCCCCAAAGCTCCCATTACCAAGCTAACGGTTGGCGCCGTAAACTTCTAGATTCGAGCATAGAAGAAAATGAAAGAGACGTCGAGAACGAAGGGATATATTTATATACGGTCGTTAAGGAGGCTGCGAGAGCGGACTAATAACAAACAATTACGGTCCCACATTCCCGATTGGGACGGCCGCCCTCAGTGGCGGCCACAACAGTGTGTTCTCCTTTACAAAGAAGATAATATCCTCCATACCTTCATCGAAAAGCATACATCGTGGATAGCTACGACGGTGAGCGAAAGTCAACGGCTTCTGCATAACAAAGATTTGCTCAACTATTTCGACTTGGTCGTGACGGAGGGCTTGGCTGAGAACGGGGTATAACTCGTAGATTTAGTATTTACTACTATCGTAAAAGTGCTTTTTTAAGAGCGCCCGGACGGCATCGAGGTCGCCGGCCGCGACTGCTGCCGTCAACGCGTCGAGAGTATGATTTGGCAGCGGCATTCCCAGAATCGTTGAACCAAGAACCCCCAGACGTAAGGAACACCAAGCTCTCTTGCTCGTGGATAATATAGATTAGTACCGAGTGAGATATTAGTGTTGCATTTCCGGAGTACACACACACACAATCAATACTCTGAATTCAATGGCTAATGTTGATTACTACAATCTGACAAAGGGTGCTTTGTCAGCACTTCTCGCTCCAAAGCAAAATGAAAACTCTAGTCACGTGCAAGGTCACGGACTCCGACAAAAAATTTGGAGGATTAAAGGGCGTTTGTCGTGCAGGTTTCGTGTTGAATTCTTTCGCCAAACAAATTCTAAAACGAAGCAGGACTTATGGCCGTCTTTTGAACCCCAGGTCCGAATCTTGGCCCCTTGCATTGCCCAAATTCGAACCCCGAAACGCCCGATACCATGTCTCTCTTGTGCATCCCAGAAACTGGACACTGGCCAAGACGAGTTGTCCCAATTCAGGCGCGCCTAGGAAGGCTTGCGCCTCGGTGCGTCATGTGAGGTTGGCACTGTCGGCGCCGGATCGGGCTGTGGCTGTTTATTGCTGTGTTCGATAGGATGCATTATTTTTTACGATTCATACTGGCTCAGCCAAGTCGGCTTCCTGATCTGCCGCCGGCTTCGTATGTAAACGGTGCGGCTGGCGGGCTTCGTCGCCGAAGCACACACGGCGATGGTCCAGGATGTGGTGTGGAGCACTTATCCCCCACCACCCAGATTTTCCCGTGTTATTCTACAAAAAAACAAGAGTAACAAAAAAGAAAGAAGAAGATAGAGACGACACCGCCTTACCACTTACTCCTCCACACGGCTCAGTCCCTCCTTCGTCGAAACGCTCCCGGCTGAGCTTATCTTGTTTGTACACATGACGCCGCAGCACTTGTCCGCCACCTGCACAATGTTCGGCCGGGACGTCGCGCAGATGAACTGCGTGCCTGTGATCTTGGAAATGGACGACAGTATGCTCGCCACCACCGTGCCGCAGCCCCGTAAACGCCTGTCTTAAGAGTAGAACCGCGTCACAGTGGCGAAGAGCATAAACACCTGCTAGCCACTTTTCTGCGGGTGGTCCTCTGTAGTGAAAAGGGGTTTAATAACAGGAAAACAAGTGAAGGAATTGGATTAAGATAATCTAGATGATGTTCTGATAGTGTTTTTAGACATTCGCTCTACTAACACCAATGGATCCACTGGCGGGCCATCAAGGTACCAAAGCAGTACCGTTTAAAATAACACAACCCCGCCTCTCACTCCCGGCATCGAACAAATTCGTGGAATCAAGACTACGCGCACGCACATGAATATTTTTTCTCTAATTATAACTGCAGAATCCCTTCACAATGGCTACTATCTCAGCCAAGTGGACGCGACTCGCTTCCAGCACCCGTCTTCAGCGCTCATCTCAATCTTTCTCCGTGCTGGGGTCTCAGGCGTGGGTTTTCGGGGGAGAACTGCTCCCCAGACAGCCCGTCGACAACCAATTCGATGTTATCGAGCTGGGTCCTGGTCAAGGTACGATGGTAACCTCCCTTACTGGTTAACTATAGACTGACGACCCACGCTCAAGATTCTTCCGTCTCTACAACCGTTGGGGCAACCGCTGACGCACCGACCCCTCGTGTCGGCTCAATGACAACTGTCCTCAAAGACGCGCTGTATATGTTTTCTGGCCGCGGCGGTCTCGAAATGATGCCTATAGAAGAGAGTGGCGCGCTCTGGCGTTACACACCTAGCCAATCTCTCTGGAAACTCATTAGGATAGCTGATTCCTCTGCAACTTACCCAGCCGGTCGCAGTTACTACGCCATGACCTCAGACGGGGATGATAATATCTACGTCCATGCCGGATGCCCCGAAAAGGGCCGCATGTCTGATCTGTGGTCGTTCAGCGTGGGGTCGAAGACCTGGACTCAGTTACCGTCCGCCCCGCCGCCGGCGCGCGGGGGAACGTCGATTACCATCTGCGGAGGGAAGCTATATCGCATGAATGGCTTTGATGGCATGAACGAGCAGGGCGGCGCAATTGACGTCTATGACATCATTACCCGTACCTGGTCCACCATATCTTTCCAGCCCGACGGCCACCACGGGCCCGAGAAACGGAGCGTTGGTGCACTAGTCGCGGTGAAGGTGAATGGAAGAGACTTTCTGCTGACACTGTTCGGCGAGCGGGATCCCAGTTCGCTAGGCCATGCTGGAGCAGGAAAGATGCTGGCGGATGTATGGGCATTCGACCTTGAGCGCGAGGAATGGATGAGGGTCGAGCCGGGCGGAGATGCCCCTCCTCCAAGAGGTTGGTTTGGTGCGGACGTGATGCAAGATCATGATGGCAAGCATGCAATTATTGTTCACGGCGGTCTTGCAGAAGACAACTCCAGGCTTGGAGACGTCTGGAAATTGCAGTTCATCTAGACAAACGGCTGACGAGTCGAGCTGACAGGCCATGTACGGCTCTCCTCCCTTCTCCAAGAAGGAAAGAAATGACTCAATATCACATCTGTTATTACTAGTGAAACGGGGTGTAGAGTCGTGCCCTCTCTCTCTCTCTACAACGCCCACAACCAAAAGGTGTCGTGTTTGCTGTATGAAAAAAGGAGGAGCGCGCCACTCGCACTCTGTTTTGATGGCAGGTGTGTTTGGCGACGAAAGTATCCTAGAGTCGGTAAAAGCTTCCATTCTCCTCTCACCTTCACAACTTCTGATCAGAGGCCGCGAAGGCGGACCTCCTGATTAGAAGTCGTCCTTCTGTAACTCTCACGTGACGTCGGGCGCCATCTACCGTACTAACGGCGCGAGCCGCGTCGAACCTTATTTCTTTCGCTTCTCTCGATGCGCTTTTAATGATAATCGTTGTCTTGTCATTCTTATCGTCTATCTACGTATTATTCTTCGTCTATTTATCGATAATTAATTAATAATTCTCTCTATTTCCTTTTTCTCTCCCCCGTCTCTTCTCTTCCCAAGTAATTTCCCTTCCTGCCCCACAAGTCCCTGCTTAATCATCAGGCCCGCTGTGCACACACCCTGAGGGCCGTGCTTTGTTAGACAGTGGCCTCTGATCAGGAGTTCAAAATGAAAGACAAAAGAGGAGGAACAAAGAGGGACTGTGCCCAAAAGAGGGCACGACCTCGGTGTCCCAACTTACTAGAAAAACCCCAAGATCCATTTCTAGTTCATTTTGTAATTATCTTAGTCTCCAGTTATGTATCTCTCTATCCCACTCCGTTCGTTTATATATGGGATGTTCGTTGACCACTTGTTGACTCTGTCTTCTCGAGTCTCTGCACAACGCAGTCCACAGCTGACTTCAACTCCGCAGGTCCCTTCCAGAACGCAGGCAGCCTCTGAATCGTGTCGACAACGGCGTGCAAACTGTCAATGCCGCGACGAGCGTGGTCGTCCGGCACGTTCCCACCTGCCTGGTTGAGCGTATGGCTAAACACTTCGAGCGAAATAGGGCCCTTGTAGCCCGTGGCCACGACAGCGGCTGCTACCAGCTCAACGGGCATGTATCCGCCACGCGATTGTTCCATGGGGTACAGACGGTGGCTGCGTGACCAGGGTAAGAGAGCAGGCACGTCTGGATCGGTGGGCGCAATGAACGTCGCCGGATTCATGCGCTCGGCGTCGCCGCACTGGAAAAAGAAAATCTTGTCGCCGGGCACAATGGCCACGAGCGCCGCCATCGACCCGGCCAAGACCTCGATTGATTCTTGTAGAGTCGGGAAAATACGACCGTGCCCTGCTGGGTTGTACGGGTCGGCAAACTCGACAGCCAGCACATTAAAGGCGTCCACGACCAGCCCGACATTCGGCCGGTTGGCAAACCGCACGACCTCCCACGACGACGACCATGTGTTGTTGCGCGCCGCCCACGACAGGCCTTCGTAGCCAATCTTGAGCATGCGGCCGCCGTCTGCGCTAGAATAAGCCGCCGCCATGTCGCCCAGTTCCGCGAGATCGCGGGCCACTCTCTTCAAGTCGGCTGGCGCCACGCCGACATCGCGCCGGATGCTCGCGCACATAAAGACGAGGTCGGTGTCAAATGCCCGCATAAAGGGAAACCGTGCCGCCACACTGTCGAGTGTCCGTCGTCTTTCTTCAGGGTCCAGAATGCCTTCAATCACCCGCAACGGTTGTGTGCATGCAATGCGCATCCCCAGTGATTTGACCAGGGCGCACAGCTTGCGCGCAACTGCCAGTTTCTCGGGTGTCGCCTCCCATGCTGCCGCCCCCTCGCCGTTGAGATTGTGCTCCGCCAGGTAGGCCGACCAGCATTCGTCAAACAGGTCAATCACCTTGAATCCTGCCCGTGCTGCCGCCTGCAGCCGTGGTTCTAGTTTGTGCTCGCGCCAGTTGCCCAGCGACAGCGTCGCGATGCCGAGCTCGTTTGTTGGTTTTGTGGCCATGATGAAGGGGATGTCGGTGATCTTCGTGACTCGTAATGTTTGTGATGTCAATGACAATTTTGACAGCTGTGAGCAGCTGGAGTAAGAGGCATGAGTTCATAAAAGACACGGTTTTGACGGCCTTTTGCGGTTGCGGACGTCTGCGCCGGTGACTATTTTAAAAGCCGGTGCGGAGTACATACAGACGGTGGCGAGAATTGGGCTCCAGTTGGTAGCACGACCGCTTGATCTCTTTTCCTTTTTGCTACGGCCTCCTCCTCGCTTCCCCATTTTGTGGGGAAAGATTCACTACTCCGCGGTCGGTACAAAACAATGTGTTGAGATGAAAAATATGTACAAATTGAATGGAATCAACACAAGTTACATATTTGTGAATGAAAACATAAAAATGCACTTTTATGTGCTAAATGATTTGCGAGCTCTTTTTGATGAAAGAGCTTCAAATAATGCAATTCAATGGTGGGCTATAGACCTGTATTGTGTTTGTAGAGGGTCTGTTTGCCCTTTTAACATAATGTGCATACCATGCTGGTACCAAAAAATATACAGCTTACTCTATGCCTTTGCAGCGAGCACTATCTCTTTTTATATATTCCGACAATGCTGTCGTCGAAACGGCACAAAGTTGATATATACAGGAAAGTTATTATCTCTCATCAAGCGTTGCCACCGAGCAACCATTTCAGATTAGACATTGGTGTCAGTCAACTGGTAGCCAATGGGGCCATCCTGGAAGTTGTACTGCGTGGAGGTGTTGTAGTTCCAGAAAAAGTCGAGGTATTGCGGGTAGCTTGACGACGTGTTGCACTTCTCGTCAAAGCGAGGGGCAGCGTCGACAATGAGCGAAGAGTAGTTGGCCAGTGGACAGGAGTAGCCGGGGCCGTTTTGGCACGCGTTGAAGGGGACAACCGCCTCGTTGATGACGGCCCGGACATAGATGCCGGCGGTGCTCTTGACGGTGGCGTTGCAGGTCATGCGCTCCAAGGTCAGGTGGCCGCCCATGGGGACAATATCGGCGACACGGTACTGGTTGGGAAAGGGGATGGTGTCGTTGGGCAGCGGGTTGGCGGGGATGTCGAGGCCAAGAGCCGCCACCACAGGCGTAATATTGGCATCGTGGATGCTAGATAATGTGGTTGAGCATTCATGTCTGATAAGCCCCTGGGAAGGGCAAAGGGCACTTACAAAGACCAAAACATGGATCCAGATTTGGGACCGGCCTCCATCAGGGCACGAGTGGCATTCGTGTAGACCTGGCCGACGGCAATCTGGTAGTCGCTGCCGGGGCCGACGCAGTAGTAGTACATCAGGTCCCAGATATAGCCATAGGCAACCCACTCGTCGAGGGTAAAAGCCTACCAGGCACGAGACGTAAGTTGGGTCCGCCGGGCACGACGGCGTCAGACTGTTGGCCCCCTGGGTTGCACTCTCCGAGATAATGTTGACCGCCGCACTGGTTGAGTAGTTGTACCCAAAGAAACCCTGGCCAAAATACCGCGCCGTTTCAATGACGCGCTCGTAGCCCGACGAGAAGATGGGAACGACGGATTTCTTGTCCCACAAATGGCCGTAGCGAAGACGATAGTCGGTACCGCGGGAATAGGCGTCGGCCAGACCTGCATAGGCGCCCGAGTACGACTCTTGCGAGTACATGGCCGGGTCGTCGACATAGTACGTCCAGTCGTTAAGGAAGGCCAGATCACCCTTCCACGAACTGCTGTCGTTCTTTTGGGTTGCAGCCATCTTGGCCAGCACGGTCTCGTAGTTGGACCCAAAGCCAGAGTAGTCCGGGTACCGCTCGCCATGGCGCATCAGCAGAAACACCTGGTCGACTTGGCACCCTGCGGGCGTGTTGCGGTCGACGCCGTACGACACGCGGTCTGAGTACGGACCAAGGCTACTGGTGAACTTGAGCAAGTTGTAGCCGTCGAGGAACGACTGCGAGAACTGCTTCTCGCCAAATTGTGGGTACCCATGGCGGCCGGCGGAGACAGAAGAAATAAATGCCAGCCCGAGGGCCAACAATGAAGTTGACGACATGATGAGAGAAAGCTGGTCTCTTCATCGGCTATCAGTGGCTCAAGTCCAACATCATGGAGCCGCAGCTCAAGACAGTGCACATGTGCCGCGACTTTTTTATGATCAGAGAATAGGCGTTTAGCCGCTACGTCAACTTCACAACGCACAAGAGACGTCAAGTGGAGCACGGTGTCATTGTCGACTACACAAACTGGGGGGTAGACCCAGAAGATGCAGAAGCCGTCATGGCTTACAAGCCAAAAGGTTGGAACTACACAGTAGAAGATCTATGAAGGTCACTCATGACACGGTCGAGAGTGGTGGGTGGAGGAAGTGGCTACGCTTGTTCTCCATCTCCTTATTTTCTTAAATTTTATTTTTTTTTCGCTTATTTTTTCCTGTCCTTTTTTCACCTCTCTTCATCTTTTCCATTTATTTTCAATTTTAATAAATACGTCTCGACACTCATCATACCCCCGCGTTTTGTGTATTAGTTACTTTCAGCCGGGAAATGTTGTGTTACTTGAAACCAATTGGCCGCTTTCCGTTACATACTTTGAAAATGTGGCACAGCCGCCTCCGTGCCGCAGCTGAGCAAGAAACAGGACATTCGCCAAATATATATTTTCGTTATTTTGTCAACCCCACCTGTCTTACACCTTCTCTACCAGCACCGATATCCACACAATAACCCACTGCAACAAGGTCATCACGGTCCTGGCACGATGGAGAGCACAGACAGCATTGACGGGCACGCCCATGCGACCAACGAAGAGTCGCCTCTTTTTGTAGACAACAACAGGGATGTGTCCAACACCGCCAGCCAGTCAGCTGCGTTCACACGCAAAAGCATCTTCGCCGTCACACGCATCATTGGCACCGTGGTGCTTGTCGAAGCGGCGACCATCCTCACCGATGTTCCCATCTACGAGATCCTCGAAGACATTATCTGCCGCCAGATGGGCCGGATGGGCGATGGAGACAATGGCACACACGGCTGCTCCGGCGATGCGGACGTGCAGGCCGAGTTGGCGTTTCTTCGCGGCTGGCAGTTGACGCTCGAGCTTCTTCCCGGCATCCTCATGGCCATCCCGTACGGCATTGTCGGGGATCGATACGGACGCAAGGTCATGTTCATCGTCTGCATGGTGGGCATTCTGCTCACGCAGCTGTTCTACCTGCTGGTCTGCTGGCGCTCCGACATCTTTCCGGTGCGGCTGACCTGGGCGGCGTCCATCTTCACCCTGATTGGCGGCGGGTCGGTGATCCTCAACGGCATTGTTTTTGCCATGTTGTCCGATGTGTCGCCCGAGGCATCGCGGTCGACCGTCTTCTTTTACTTTGGCGCCGCCGTCCTCGCCGGCGAGCTTGTCTTTAGCTCACTCGCAGCCTTTTTGATGCAACGTGTTAGTGTCTGGGCGCCCATCCAGTTGAGCCTGGCCCTGTTTGTGCCGGTTGTTCCGCTATGTTTGACACTGCCGGAAACATTGCTAAAGGACGACCCCACCCCGACCGATGTTGCAGGCACAGAGAATGGTGCCGAGAACGATACAACCGGCCCACCCGCATCCCGAACAAAGACCATGCGGAACGCCTTGTCAGACACTGCAGCCAGCTTTACTGCCTCCACGGCGTTTCTGTTCAACGGTGCAGACCACCAGGTTGGGCTTCTTCTGACCACCCTTCTCACCACAACTCTCGGCCGCCATGCTCAGGACATCTTGCTCCAGTTTACGCGTGGTCGCTACGACTGGTCATGGGCCCAGGCAGGCTACCTCGTGTCCCTCAAAGCGTTTGTCGTGCTGCTCCTACTCCTGGTGCTCCTGCCCGCCATCAGCACCAACTACGCGCTGACCCGCTGGTGGCCGCTCCTGGCCGGCGTCCGCACGCCGCAGCAGCGTGATCTGTGGCTGGCCCGCGCCAGCTGTGTCATTCTCATCGTCGGGTGTTTGGTGGTTGGTCTGGCCCCCACTGCAGCCTCCATGATCACGGGCCTTGTCGTGTACTGCTTGGGAAACGGCTATAACCTCGTCCTGCGCAGTTTGCTCGCCGTCCTCGTGGAGCCAGCGCACCGTGGAACACTTTTTAATGCGGCCGGCATTCTCGAGAGCACCGGTGCTATTATCGCGGGTCCACTGCTGGCGGCCGCCTACCGTGCCGGCCTCCGTCTCGGCGGACTCTGGACCGGTCTGCCCTTTTTTGTGGCCGTAGCCCTGTTTGGCACAGCCCTATTTGTCTTGGCGACCGCTCGGCTGCCCTCGTCGTAATAGAGTTATTTACGGCCGTGTCGAGTCGTGGATGGATTCAACCTGTATAAGTGAATTGGCGGCTAGTTCAAGTAAAGTAGCTAAATCGAGCAGTTGGCGTTTGCAATACTGTATATCTTTGATAAAAAACAATCGTGGTTTTATTTTGCTTATGATATTATTTGTTACATTTCAGTATTTCTCCAGCATGTTTTGTTCGAAAATCCGAATCTTGATGTCCACTACATCTTGGACGAGCGCCGTCCGCTCCCGACCGTGCAAAACAACCGGCGCGCGCTCCTCGATGCATCTGAGTTCATTGCCAACAACGTTCCAGCTCTCGGACCGATGCACGCCATTCACCAAGAATTCGACAACGACTGGTACGAAACGCGTGCCCTGGCTGCTCGAAACCAGATTTTTTTTCTTTTTTTAAAAAAAAAAAAAATAAGAAGCAAGATACGCGGAAAAGTTAACCCCGCACTTATACGCCGCAATACAAAATGGTTCCGTTTAGCCTGTCTCGGCGGCTGCCAACAAGAACAACGGAAAAGAACGAAAACAATCATAAAAATCTAAACGCGTTCAAAATTATACAGACACGAATCGTGTTCCTCTCACGATTCATTAGTCTCACTACGCCCATAACTATTACTATTTACACCGGCCTTATTATCCTTAACGGCCCATTTATTTCTAGCTTTATACTGCCTCTACCTTTTATGAGTACTACACCTCTCACGTTGCTCCCCTTGTGGTCGCGCCAGGAGGCGCACCAACATCGCTGGGGTCCAACTATCCGAGGCATGGTCGGTTCGGGCCTCGTGTGCTGCGGCTTCGTGCTGTTCCGCTGTGTTTACGGCGACAACGACGCTTGGGCGCGCTTCCTCGACACGATGAAGCAGCGCGTGTATACGCACGTCCAGCGCGACGCCGACGCAGGCGAGGCGTTTGTCCGGTACGTGGAGCCAGCCTTAGCGTGGACCTTTATCGAGGACGAGACGACGCTGGCCAATGCAACCAAGGAGCAGGTGCGTGAGCGGTTTATCGTGTGGCGCGACGAGCAGCTGCGGGACACAGCCCAGCACGTATCGGTCGCGCAGGCCGGCTTTTACAACGATCTGCCACGGTTTAACTACTGTCTTTGCGTCGACCAGGCGTGCTTAAATAGTTTGGAGGTATATCGGACGGTGGAGGACCAGCTAGGCTTCTACGAAGCCGGGCTGCCGGTAACGGTAGCCCTCGTTGCGTCGCCGTGGGCGAGGCCATATGCGTCGCTGGCCGATTTACAGAAGCAGGACAAGTGGCTAGGCTGGGGGGTCTTTTCGTCTCGAGGCCAGCCATCCGACGACGACGACGACGACGAGGATGACGAGGAAAAAGTGGCAGAGGACGAGTTTCCGCCCATCGAGTCGTCCACATCCGTAAGTTTCTTTCACCTCTCTCATTAAACTATCCCTCCACTAACACAGCCCTTCTACGCGCTTTAGTACGACGTCGGCTGGATGTACATTGAAGTCAAAACGCTGGTGGGCACGTACGACATGCTGCATGGCGGCGACAAGTGGGAGCATTACTATCTTCGGCCACCGCTAGTGCATCCCAGGCACCAGTCTCGGCGGCCAACACTATACAGCCTGCAGTCATAGATGTTATACATCGGGGATGAGTTTGAGCGTATTGTGCCCACTCGATTATATATACATCTAGCTCTGTGCACGGCCAACTGAGCTCTGAATTTGGCGACAGTGAGCCTAGTCTACTAACCAGCGGACCTCTTGCAGCAGTCGCATTCAGAAATGCACATATCAAGGCGATCTGACCGCACGTTGCTGCGATCCAACTGATTGCGGCCGACTGCCGGGCCGTGTGTGGTCAGCTCTTGGACGTTGTCAAGAGATTGCGAGTTGATCCAAAGGCATCCAATTGCTGGGGTCCACCTCTTCCTGATGCCATTCTAGACCGGCTCTTCTTCACTGTCTCATCCGACAACGTTGGTGCACTCAAATCACTTCTTGATGAGCACTTCCCTGACCGAGCCAATTTTTTCCCGGGCGAATGCGTTGTAAACGAGTTACTACCAGTTGTTAGCTTTGCCGCACGTGGTGGCCACATTGCCGCCCTGAATGAGCTTCCTCAGTACATAACCGAGCCAGAGTTTGTATTCGATTCTCCAATGAGCCTTCAAGATTTTGTGGCAAGAGACGCATTCGATGCCAAAGCCAAAGATACAATCCTATTTCTTGTGAAGGAGCAAGGGTGGGATATTAAAGTATTCTCAGCGAGAGTCCAGAGAAGACAATATTTCTTCAGCACGTCAAGACAGAACTTCAACAAATTCGAGAAACGAAGAATGACGACAAGTTGGGCATTTCACAATCGCATGACGGTCAAAGGTTGTAGATCATTAAACTTAATTCTATTTTATGCAAGCAAACCCGTCATGCTTTTGTACGAGTATCTCTCACGACGTGAAAGTTCGCCACACCATCGTTGGCCAACTGGGCGACAAGCTGGTGCTCCCACTCAATGTAGCCCTCCATCGCTTCGCGGTCGTTGCCTGTGCCTTCATAAGGGCGCTTATAGACATCAATGGGCGATGAAAGCCAGCGAGCATTGTCCGCTCCCGACTCAAGCGGCAGAGATGCTTTGGTCCAAGCGGCCGTACCACCGACAAGGTATTGAACTGTACGATGTGCCGCAGCCTTGCGTGCATCCTCAACATTTGCCTGCGCAATCACGCCGTCTGGTGATGTGAGAACCAGAAGATCGTCGCCCTCAATGGACGCCAAATCCCGGGCCAGCTCCGGACCTGAAATATGCCATGCACCGGGGATACGGCCCTTACGGTATGCTGGACTGCGAGCAAGGTCGACGACAGTTACACCCTTGTTGTCCAGCAACTGCTTCAACTCGTCAACTGCGATACCACTCTCGCCTGGTGGGGAAGTATACGAGGGTCTCATGTGTGTCGATGCGGGGAGCTTCGGCAAAGCAGCCTCGTGGTCAAAGACATAGACATCCCATCCAAGCTGCAGGAGCCAGGAAGCAGTCATGCGCGCCCGCACACCATCAGTATCGTACAAGACAGCACGGGCACCACGCACACCTATCCACTCGTCTGTCGCCTGAACAAGTTGACCGCCGGGTGCTGACTGGAACCGGTCCGGGTGGCCCTCGGCATACTCGCTCGGGTCACGCACATCGAGCAGGTACAATGTCCGTGCATTGGCCGCATGTACTGCAAGGAACTCCAAAAGTTGTGGACCCTGGATAATTGGCACACCAACATGCTCCGCCCAGGACGTGGCATGTTTGCGTGCACGGCGGATAGCTTCCTCGGAGGGCGGCGGCACACGCCCTGTCTTGCCCGTCTCGAGCGGTGGGAGACCCCCGCCCTTTAGATCCTCTA
Source organism: Ophiostoma sp. CBS 140.51 (assembly GCA_029298735.1). Lineage (NCBI taxonomy): Eukaryota > Fungi > Ascomycota > Sordariomycetes > Ophiostomatales > Ophiostomataceae > Ophiostoma > Ophiostoma sp. CBS 140.51. Next base: position 45,950 of record JANSLP010000216.1, read on the forward strand.
GTGTCCAGCCAATCGTGCCGTCACGGAGAGCCACGACTTTGTTCGGGATACCGGCATTGAGCAGAGATTGGGTACCAATCAAGCTGCGTGTCCGGCCTGCGCAATGGACAATTACTGTCGTGTCGGGCGAGGGGGCCGCATCAAACACACGGTACAGCAGCTCGCCACCGGGACAGCTGCGGCCGCGCGGAATGCTCATGGTGTTGTACTCTTCGAACCGGCGGGCGTCCAGCACCACAATGTCACTCTCTTCATCGGCCAAGAGCTGGTTGATTTCGCGCGGTGGCCTCGAAGGTGTCCCCTGGATGGCCTCGACCAGCTCGCCAAACGCCTTGGAGGGCACATTGACGTCGCGGTAGATCTCGCCGACACGGGCGTAGCCGGCGAGACCTCCTTCCAAAATGGAAACATCAGTGTAGCCCAGGGACTCGATTCGCGGGACGGCCCGCTCCGCATAGCCCTCGCCATCGTCATACACGACAACAGGCACACCCAGTCGGGGCACGAGCGCGGGCAGCTTGTCCTCGATCTCGGTGACGGGGACGGTCACGGCAAACAGCGGGTGGGCAATCGAATAGGGTCCTTCTTCGCGGACATCGACGAGGGCGACCTCTAAGTTGTTGGTCCAGCGATGGCGCAGCGCCTGCGGTGATATCGTTTTCGCCATTGTGTTGTGTTGTCGTATGTCTATTTTAGTTGGATTAGCCCTACTAAATGATCACTTCATTTTTAGAAATATTATGTACGTCGCAGACCAGCTCGGCGAAACACATATGCAATAAGACTGCAACGCGTCTGCATACAAAGTGCATCGCCGGATTCTGCACGGTTTCGGAGCTGTCAAAGTGGAGTTGAGCTTCAACGGTGTACTGTCCAGTAATGTGATGTTTTTTTTTTGAGTTCTGCAGTGGAGCTCTTCAGTGAAAGTTGAACAAGGCTACGTCTCCGTGGAGAACGCTTCGGATGGTTTTTGACAAGTTTTTGGTGCCAATCGGACGGTTTTGTTTTGGGCTAACATGACGCCATTTGCCGATGGTGTGGCGTTTCCCCGGCTGGACGTGCGGAGCAATTCGAGATGATCTAAGGCTTAAGGAACTGGGCCGCGGGCCCTCCACTCGTCTTTTGGTCTTGGTTTCAAACTCATTCAACGGCCGTTTTCACTTTCACTCACTCCAATCGTTCGTCGGACCAAACTCACTCTGCGGCCCTTTTTTCAGTTGTTTATTGATTTTTATTTTATCGAAAATCCACCGCAAAACCACCGCAAAATTCACAAAAATCAGACGATGCAGAATAACACCGCCAGACAAAAGCGCCAATCGTGCGAAGCATGCCGTGAGTTTCTCTGTCACAATCTGCTCACTTTTGCTACTCATTATCTAACAGCATAGGCACACGTAAGCTCAAGTGCTCGGGGTACACAGGCGAGAGACGGAGCTGTACCCGGTGCCTCACCCTCAATGTGGTGTGTCACTACCAGGACAAGGGCATCCCCGGCCGGCCAAGAAAACAACGCCGGCCGGAGTCGCAGGAAGGCGAGCGCGGAGAGACGAGAGAGGATGAACACAGAGAACTACGGCACCTTGCTTTCGCACCGTCGCCGCCGGTGACTGACTCGAGCTCCACGGGATCCATCGACGGATCAAACGATGACCGCCAGACCACATCGACGTCGTCACATCAATCACAATCACAACACCGTCTCGGCGGCGGCAGCGTCGACGATATGTTCCTACAGCCTCTTCAGTTTCCACTCTTTCCTTCATCCAATGAGACACTCCCACAACAAACCCTACCCGATCCAGCCACATCCGGTGACTTCTCATTCGACCCTTTCCCCATCGAACTGTTTGGACAATGCCCACTGATCCGTCACCATCACGAAGAAGAGACGACACCAATAACGACCTTATCACCGCCACAGTCACCCGCATCCATCTCCTGTCACTGTGCCGACGATGTCTCGGCATCTGTTCGTGCACTACGTCATCGAGCACAAGCTGTCTCGCATGCCATTGTGGGCGACTTGCGTGTCGGCACCGATCTCGTCGAGCGGTTATTGACATGCCCCATTTGCTACGACATTAAGAAGGCACCACGGTTGACGATTGAAAACGTGCTGCTCATCGGCCGCTTGATGCACGAAGTCACCACAGGCTACCGACGATATTTGCGATGGGTGGGCAGCGACACAAATGGAGAGGGAGGCAGCAGGCAGGACTCTGTCAGCGTTGGTGGCGTCGAGTTCGAGATCAACCGTCATATGGTTCACAAAGTTGTCCGACAAGGACTGCGGGCGGATGCAGCACGGTTGACAGACCTGGGTGGACGATTTGCCTTACGACAGCACAACCGCCACATGGTCGGCCACGAGACATGTCCTGACCCAGATGGACGGTGCTGGCGTGAGCGGTACGATATGGACACAGATCCACTCGATATTTGCCCACAGAATGCAGCATCACGGACATTGACGCCGTGCTATCGGGTCGTGGATGCCATTTGTCTGGGCATCAAGGCATTTGCCGATGACGTGGGACAGCCTGACACACAGGCATTACAGGCACAACAAACGCAACAAACTTCACGAGTAATTGGCGTAGGCGGACAGTAACTGATAATTGTATGACTGGCCATGGATGACAAATTTTGTATGATGAGCACTTTTTATTTGTATTTCTATCCAAATGTATCATTAGGCATGCAATGAAGGCAACGAAGACAATGAATGATCCACATCACAGCAAATCTCCTTGACCCTGATCTTTTCCACAACTTTCTCCTTTGACTTTCCACCGCCACAGCATGACGGGACACCGACACGGCAGAAGCACGATGACGTAACGTCGACATCAGCATCAACGAGAGCGACGGCCAGCTGCTTCTCCAGCAGCTTGGCCTCGTTGTCCCGGCCGAGCCGCTGCAGACACTCGTGGTAGCCATGCAGGGCCCACACATTATTCGGGTGCTGGTGCACACGGCCTGGCGTTGGTGCGAGACCCAAGTCTTGGGCGTAAGCATGGGCAGCCTGCTCGACAAAGCCTTGCTCCAAGGACAGAGCGGCAAAGGCATGTCGAGCAGGAAGCATCCAGCCCCACGGCTCGGCAAACGGCAGCGCATCCTCGAGCTCCACGGCATCGCGGAGCCGGCCAAATGCCACAGTGTAGTCACCCCGGCGGTAGGCAATCTCGCCGTCGAGCATGGCCGTCGCAATTTTGAGGATGTCGGTGATCTTGTTGGGGAAGTCAAGACGTGTGGGCGGCACATAGGCGGCGGCTTCGTGGAAACGCTCTCGGGCTGCATCGGCCTCCTTGACACGGCCTGTAGCCGCATACGCAATGGCATGTCCATAGTGCCGGAACACATTGGTGACGCAGTACAGTTCTTTGTCCTCCTTGGGCTGCAGCTTGAGGACATCCTCCCAGAGGCCGAAGCGGATGAGGACGTGGACACGCACAGCCAGGAAAAACTCCATCCAGTCAGCCAGTGCAGGCGCCTCGACGCGCAGCATGGCCTCAGTGATGGTTTTCTCCATGCGGTCCGTCGTTTCAAGAGCGGCGTGCGACATACCGCCCAACATCGCTGCATAGATCAATGAGTGGTAGTCGTGCAGGCGGTAGTAGCTGTAAAAGGTGCGGCCACCATTGTCCGCCGTCGCAAAGAACTTGTCGTCGGCCACCGTCGCCTTGTGGTTGTACTCGACCGCCTTACGGTAGTCACCCACCAGCACGTCAATGTGTGCCGGCATGTGGTACGTGTGCCCTGTATCCGGCACAAGGTCGCGGATCATGTCAGCTGCCGGAAGTGCCGCTTCGGGTGTGGCAGACATTTCCATCAGGTGAATATAGTAGTGTGCAACACCCGGGTGCTTCTCGACATCTGGGCGGGACAGCGCTCTTTCCAGGAGAGCACGAACCTCGACAACAGGCGATCTCAAGATGGGCCCGCCGGTGGCAGTATCGAACAGCTTGCGTGGTGCGACATTCATCAGTGCATCGGCAAATAGTGTGACAATGTCAAAGTTGGTGTCGTCGCGGCTGAACTGATGATACACCTCACGCATCGCGTCGGCATAGGCCCGATCGCAGACCGTGGTGTCTCGCTGGACGTTGTTGTCGGGATACCGCTTTGCGATCGCCTCAATAAGTGCTCTTTCCCAATCCGTCACGGCCGGGCGGTACGATCCGTCCTCCGGGCCGAAACTGGACCCTGAGTCCGATATCGGCTCCACCCGTGCCAAAGCGGCTTGTGTGTATGTGTATGTGTCGTTAATGGCATGTCGCCGGTCAACGTCGTTGAACAGGCGCCAGGTGCGGTTGTAGTTGGGTCCCGAACAGAATGCGAGGCCCCAGTAGGCCATGGCACAGGTATCGTCGTGTGCGAGTACCTGCTTGTAGCACGCAATGGCTTCGTCGTGGTTGAAGCAGTAGGTCCAGATGAGGGCACGGCCGAACCAGATCTGGGCTTCTTGCGACACCGTGGTAACCCGTGGCGCCGCAGTGGAGGACCGGCCCAAGTCGTAGTAGGGTTCGGACGTGGCGCGGGGTGAACCGCCGGAAGACGCGCCGGGTGACGCGGCGGAGAGAATTTGGGAGCCCATTCTGTCGTTTGCAAGTTCGCTGGGATATAAGATCCTCTGATTCGCTGTTTCGGGGCTTGGGACAATACGTCAGTTTTCAGTTGAAAGGACAAGAAATAAACTGTGTGTGGCTGCCCAGCATGAAATAGCAGCAATAGATCACGGCATAGCAATTTTGGGTTATCCAAACTTTTTTTTGTTCAAAAAATCATTTGCGGTCTTTTCACTACGGCAAAAGGGTTGCGGACAGTTTTCCCAGCGCCGATCGACCGATCGATTCGTTGTTTGGGATTGCTGCACAAGCTACCCCGCGTCAAAAATCGCCAGGACTGCCAGACTCTGCCGGCCACTCTGTCGGCCGAATGGTGCAATTCGGGGCCCATTGTTCTTCGTTTCTTTATTGCATCCTTCTTCTTTCTTCCTTTACAATTTTGTACAGCTTATCCACGTGGAACGCGTGCAATTGATAGATTTGAAACTACGTTGCAGTCGCAGTTCGGCACATATGCCTGTAACCCTCCGTAGATCCCACACAAATTATGGGGCAAGGCTCGGAGGGTTTCCGGGATGTTAACCTTGCAACCAGAAAACCGTCCGAGAGGTACCCACGACTATCAACGAATTGGATTTACGAGGACTATCTGAAGATTCTTTCGGCACTTAAACTCAGGTTGCAGTGAAAAGCACACAATTTACAATTTATTTTATTTCAATCTGAAGACGTCATAATACAGTCCGGACAGCTCTTCCCCACTTAATCGTAGTACTTGGCCGATTTGCCCTTGATGACCTCCTGCTCCAGACCATTCAGAGGCAGTCGCTTACCATCCTTGCCAATGTTTCCCTTAACGCGTGCCTTGACCCACTCGCCCGCTGTAATGCCCACGGCCGCTTCATCCTCGTTGACGTCGTAGCCCAGACGGGCCAGGACGGCACTCTGCACCGGTCGCAGCTCGAGCGCATCCTCGGGACGCACAAAGTAGAGAACACCGAGACGGTCGACATGCGCTTGGTCTGGTGGCGGTGCCACGACACGGTGGATGCTGCTCTTGAGGAAACCGTTGGTCAAGAACTGCAGCGCATCGGCCACATTGACGGTGATGCTGCCAGCCAGCGGCTTGACCCAGCGCCAGCCACCATCGGCGCCACGAACCTGAAGGGCGGCGACGGGCTGTCTGAACAAGAGGGTCAGAGAACCGAAGTCGGTGTGGCCCTTGACCCAGACATTCTCGAGCTTCGCATTGTCCTCGGCGCTGCGGCGGTGGTACTTCATGTAGCGCAGGTGGCAGTCGGACAGCTGGTCGTAGCGGTGGTGGGAAGTGAGCGCATCTTCGGGCAGCTCAAGGATAATGGCAAACAAGACAAGCAGCTTGCCTACAATGTTGTCGTGAATGTGGCGAGCAAAGTGCTCAATCTCGGGTTTGTTGTCGTTGATCACGGACGGGTGCACGCGTTCGGCATGTGCAGGAATAAACTTGGGGATGTTGTAAATCTCAGTGTTATCGTGGACGCCCGGTGTCACTTCCCGCAGACCCAGCGGCTTATAGCCATTATAGCCGCCATTCTCGAGGTCGGCGCGGTACTTGAGCTTCTCGTCGGTCGGCAGCTCAAAGACCTCCTTGCCAATGGCAAACTGGCGGTCAACCTCTTCTTGCGAGAGGCCAAAGTTGACAATGTAAAAGAAGCCAATGGTCTGGATAGCGGCCTCGAGCTGCTTAGCCAAAGCCTCCTTGCCGCCGGGCTGGTCAAACGTAGAAATGTCGAGAGTGGCGAGCTGTGCCCATTCAACTGCAGGTAAGGGTTAGCAATAATGCATGTAATAAATGTTGAAAATTGGAGAAGAGCTCACGGTCGTATTTTGTCTCGGGGACCTGCTTGTAGGCCAGGCTAGGAGCCTCAGTGGCCTGAGGAGGTGCTTGAACTGCGGCAGCCATTATTGTGTTGGTTGGGTATATTGGTGATGCAAGTATTTTGTCGTCTGGCTGTGTATTTCTGTGGATCGTGACGCGTACTCTTGTCGATGATGTTCATCAAGGCACCGGCTACACCTTAATACTTATGCCCATCAGATTTATTTCTGCCAAAGCCTCGTCGGAGGTTACAAAGCCTTGTCTACTTCAAAGGGTCCCCGCATGGATCCGCGGCCCCGGTTTCCTTGACTCGTGTAAGTCGGTGGAACCTTGGGCAGGTTGGGTTCGCTTATCGATTAGAACCCTGCACCTCAACGACGCCATAATGGCGACATCTTGCGCACGGCGGAGAGTATCATAATACCCTCCGGCGCAGGACAGGGTCAAACATGGCAAAACTTCGTGGTCAAACCAAAACAATTTACTCTTTGTGGGCTAAAGAAGTGCATGCATTTAGAAGACGTCGTTTCAAAAAAAAAAAAAAAAAAAATTGTTACACGGAGAACGCAACAAGTAGGAGGCCGGCCTTCCGAGCTCTGTCCCACGCACCGTTTTCCTTGCAGTTTCCATCCCTTCAATTCCTTCATCCCTTCACTCGGAAATACCTCTCTGGGCTTGGTTGACGAGGCATGCTTTTAAGCACCGATTGCATCACCAACAAACACGCCGGGGGTGGGCATCCTGTCCACAGTACTGCCCACAATCCTGCATGGTTCAGCCACGGATATAAGACGACACGACACGATGCAATGCAAGTCAATATATAAAATAAGAAGAATCTTCGTCCGTCCCTGCTGATCACCCTCAATTGGTTATCTCTTGGCCATCTCACTGCCGGGCGTCCTTGTTTTTACTTTCACACTCTTGTCCTCAACGACATTCAAGAAAAGATGGCAGACACCAAAGAAGCTGCCATCCGCGTGCAGCCTCCATCATCCTTATCGACGGACGGTGAGCCGACTGTCCATGGCCATGATGGTGGAAACCACCTCCATTTCGCCCAACGCGGCACTGAGGTGGACCTCGCCACTGTCGGTGCCAACAACGACTCGGACATTGACGGCTACGATGCAGCACGCATGCGTGCCCGTTCCGCCTTGACCACCGAAGAAGAGAAGAAGCTCATGCGTCGCGTCGATATCCGCATGATGATCTTGTGTTCGCTGATTTTCCTGATCAAGAACTTGGACATGGCCAACCTATCCAATGCGCGCATCATGAATGCCGGCACGCCGCAGAACATTATGACACAGCTCAATCTGACGTCGGACGAGTACAGTCTGTTGACGGTGCTGTACTATGTGCCCTACATTGTGTTTGAGGCGCCGTCCAATCTGTTGATCAAGCGTGCACGGCCAAGTGTCTGGCAGGCGCGTATCATTATATCTTGGGGTATTGCGCTGTTGTGCCATGTTCCTGTCCGCAACAAGGGCGGCATTTATGCTACTCGATTCTTGCTGGGCCTGTTTGAGGCCGGCATGTTTCCCGGCGTTATCCTGCAGATGACGTATTGGTACCGACCAGATGAGATGTCGATCCGTCTGTTATATTTCTGTAAGTTTGTCCATCCATATGATTGCTGTTTTTGGCATATTACTAACGACTGTGAATAGACTGCCTTGGAAGCTTCTCGGGTGTCTTGAGCGGTCTCTTGGCATACGGCTTCGATTATGCCTCTGGTCATGGCGGTCTGTCCGGTTGGCAATGGTAAGGCAACACTACGACGAACATTTATGCCCAATATATTGAGCTTATGCTAACTTTGGTTTCTTCAGGCTTTTCCTTGTTGAAGGCATCATCACGGTCCTAATTGGCATTGCTATCTACTTCCTGCTACCTGATTGTATGTTCCTTATCCCACCCATCTTTCTTGTTCTCATTTTACAAGCTAACAACAACACAGTCCCAAGCACGGCCAAGTGGTTGACCGAAAAGGAAAAGGCCTTTATCCAGGCTCGCCTTCCTCCCAATGCCCCGCGTGCCGACGAGCTGAACTTCAACATGCGCGAGATCATCACCACGCTAAAGGATAAACGACTATGGCTCTTTACACTGATTTGGGCATTCTTCACTGTCGGAACAAGCGGTGTCTCCTTCTTCCAGCCGACAGTCATTGCCAACCTCGGTTATACGTAAGTCTACTTTACCCCTTCCCGTTTTTTTTACATCAATATCTAACATATCTTAGAACTATTGCACAAGCCCAGCTGCTCAACTTGCCGGTCTCGATTCTAAGCATTGTGCTTATCGCCCTTACCGGCTATTTTGCTGACAAGAGTCGCCTTCCCCGGCCTGTCTACCCTCTTGCTGTCTATGCCATTGTGCTCGCCTGCTACGGCGTCATGGTTGCCTATCCTTCGGATGCTGGTGTCTATGCCGCCACTCTAATTGGTAACTCGGTTGCCGCCACTTTCTACCCTCTTATGTGGCCATGGCGTGTCCAGACGACTGCCCATGCCACTGGATCTGCCTTCAGCATTGGCTTCGTCAACAGCTACGGCCAGATTGGCGGCGCCATCGGTCCCCAAATCTTCCGCGCCAAGTATGCACCGCGCTACCGCCAGAGCTTCACAGCCGCAATGGCCTGTGTTGCTGGCGGTGTTATTGTAACACTGATCACCTGGTGGGTCACCCGCCGCACGGAGAGCGATACTCGGCGCTTGAAGCGAGCGCGTCTGACGGCCAGCAAGAAGGGCATGACGGTGCTGGAGGATGTGGTCGACAATGATATTGCCAAAAGCAGTGACAATGACAGTATTTGAGGGGCCTACAGGTGCTGGAAATAGATCGATCCAAAGCTTGCGTTTAACCAAATGAGTCAAATCGTAGAATCTCAGATATATAGATAGGCGGTGGGTCACGAATAGCTAGAAGGGGAAAAGATCCAGCCTGAACATGCGTTAGGCTGTGCGATGTACCCACTTTTTGCCAAACTTACACGAATGGCGTTCACGGCACGGTCCGTGTCGAAGATGCTTTGTTTGTTGGGGTTTGAGAGTCCTCTCTGCCTTGCTGTACACCGACTGACTGATCGAGGTCCCCTGTGACTCTATTGGCGCCGGGCTTACTCTGTATTCTGCGGCGAGTTCAGACGGTTACTGGTTGTCGATGGTTACTGGACCGCGAAGGAGAAGGCAATGTGGAAGATCAAGATTTATAGCTCGCGAGACCAAATAATTTCGAAAGCCGCCATATAGAACGCCCTTAGCAGAGACATTGCTGTTTATGACACTCCTCGCTGCCTATGTAATACATGCCTTAGTTGATGTGTCTCCTTAGCTTACGGAGTAGTGTGGCTTCCAACTGTACGTCCTTAGAGTTTCTCACGATACAGAGTATCGGCTTACGGGATCGTCCAAGGTTGGGTACGGGTCCTAGAAGCACAAGGCCTTTGGTATCACTGTCGTACTGTACTCTATCGTCTGGTTGTTGACCCAGAAAGTGAGGCTTTTTCAGGCTCCACTTTCATGGGCTTCTATGGGTGTGGCACACACTAGGGTGTGTGCCTCAGGCAACAAGCTTAATAATGTACATGATCCCACAGGCTCCCAATAGGTGCACCGGTCCGGTGCAAATAAAATTTATTACATAATTTCAAAACGGCCTCTGATTGGTCGACAGGTCCGGTGCAAATAAAATTTATTACATAATTTCAAAACGGCCTCTGATTGGTCGACAGGTCCGGTGCAAATAAAATATATTATGTAATCATTTTGGCCCCTTTCATCGTCAACATCGTCAACATCATCACCAGAAGCATTACCAAAAGCATCAAAAGCACCCACGAAATGGCCTCCCTACCGCCCGACCCTCCTCCTGC